>JASTWQ010000703.1:0-87356 GCA_035220615.1 Leptothorax acervorum | reverse complement strand
CGGTGGGGGAAGGAATTTTTCACCGTAAAACCTGCCTAACCGGCAACGTCGACGATCATTTGTCGCGAGGAGTCGATTCCAGAACGTTATCGAACTCTGCGTAAACGATACGGTAATATTACGGCGAATTGACGGTTGCGGTAAGCGCCTTTTCAAATCGCACCTCTAATCGTAAACTATCGTGTTTCACGGATTCCAATGACCGGCGCAATTGGCGGATAAATCAGGAGTAAGATCAAAGGCGAAAAGTGTAAATCCACTGGCGTAATCTTCTCTGCTTATAGAGTTACCCTCGTTTAAAAAGTGAATGCCGGTTCCCGAGAAGATGGTGTGGTAGGCCTCGACGTAGAGCGGCTCGTCTTTTGAGAAGCTCGGTTGTATCGGCCTACTGGGAATTTTCATGCCGTCGGCGTACATCGAAAAGAAATTTATACCGTAGTTTTTAAAATTAAACGGGTTTAATTTTCTATCCCCGTTGAACGCTCTGTTGTCGACAAAACCGACTATTACGCGTTTCGGCAGTTGACCGAGTATTACGTAATCAATCTCCTACGAGGACTCTCCTACGAGGACTCTCCTACGAGGACTCTCCTACGAGGCCCGCGTGAATCGTAAATGTCTTGACCTCGACTCTCGTGAGAGGATATTTGGCGGTGGTTTTACTCAACATCCTCGCGTGCGCGAGTAACACACCTGGGCTTATTTTTGCTCTTCTCACGAGCAACCTGGCGTCCAGAATACGTTTTTTCGACGTCGAGTTACTTTCCATGAGGCAAAACGCATCTTTCGAGCGAACGAGCCTCACTCTAACTTCCACGCCGTTAATTAAGAATTTATCTTGATTGAAAACGTCGCAGTGAAGATAACCTATGAGATCTAAGGCGTGACCGTTGTGAATGTAACGAGCGCGTCTCACGAGGGCCGGATTTGGCGCGTCCGAGTCTAGGAGCGCGTCCATGAGACCGGGGGTATTCGCGTCCCACAGGCAAGAGGTCAGATGGGAGGTTTTTTGCGGGTGAAGAATAATTTAACAACGCCACGCCTCGATGTAAGCTCGGTACGCGTAAGCGTTGTTTGGCGGTGACACGAGCTTTTGATTGAAATATACGTCGATTTGGTTGAACATGAATGCAGTAAATGATTTATAGGCCCTACTTTGATCTCGCCGGCGGCGGCTGTACTGACCCGCCTCCTCCCGCTAGAGGAGTAGATTCTACGCGTATGCGAAGACTCAGCATGGTGTGTGTGAGATCCAGGTAGTCTTCCCCGTGACCGGGGTTATGACAAATTCTATAGGCGCGTCCTCCGCGAGGAAGTTACGGGCGTGTAATAGATCCATTGTGAACTCTCGATGCTGGTTTGAGTGGGCGGTATAGAGAAGAGATCGAGTTCGCTCTTCAGACACTCGTTGGAGTGAGTGTGAAGAAAGGACATGCTCTTTTAATATCCAACTCTTTTCTCAAATTTCTAGTTCTCGCCGCGTGGATTAGGAAATATGTCGGATACGGTGCGCTTCTTGATGGCGCTAACTCGTCGGCGTCTCGTACCAGATGGCTTTTTTGGTTTTTTCTGCCAGCTGCGCGAATTTTCTTCTTCTTCTTCTTCAATGATGATTTTTTGATTGTTTTCTTTCCCCCTCTTTTTGACGATTTTCTTTTGTCTGTCGATTACGGCGACGACGACGAGGTAGACGTTTACGAACCGCGACGCGACTGTCGAGGCTGCCGAAGGGAAACTGAAGCGCTGGAATTTTTGGCCGTTACTTTATATCCCGATCCCGTCATCATGCTGCTTATCTTCTCCTTGGCTTTTCTTTAAGATTTCCACTCGATTCCCTGAATCGCGTTTTGAGCGCCTCCTTCAACGGAGTATTATTTTCGACATCTTCCATCACATTGATACCCGCGCGTAAAGCTTCTTTACCGACCGCGCGCGCTCCTCTGCTCAGGTAAGGAAGCACCTTCCGGAACAATCCTCCGAGAAAACTGCCGATTCCGTGTCCGCGTTGATAGGGCGCACCGACGAAAACGCTCGGGATTCCTCCGCCGCGCACGCTCTGTGAATCGTAATATTCGTAGGCCATGACTCTGAATTTAACTTTTTTCTTTTTTCTCTAATTATAACGACGTACTGTTACTGGAAACGTCTAAAGTGCAATGTCACCGTCAGCGTCCCGGATTCAAATGGTATATTTTTTCCAAGCTGATCTTTTATATCTATTTCAATCCTGCGGAAATTTGTTTGTCGTAATGCGATATAATGCAGCGGGGAGAAACGTTTCATCTGATTCGTGCCGTACGCGTCCGCGTGATTATGGTCGTACGTCTCGACCGGCACTATTCGAAGAAGAGGGGCTTGCACATTACCGACTATATAAGGTTCGCAAATATCGCAATAAACGAACAGTTTATCTGGAATACCGCGCTGCAAACTACAAGGTTCGATAAAATAAAAACCCCATTCGCGTGTTTTTCTGGCGTTATGAAAACCGAGTGTAATATAAGTTGCTGTAAAAACATCTTTAGAATTAGGTTTAGATGCCGTGAGCTTCCTATAGTATACACCTATCCCGTTATTTATAATAGCATCGCCTAAACCGAGTATTTGTAGAAGAGCATCAGAAACGCTCAAATGATGAACCAGCTTGCATTCATTTTCGTTACAGGTAATGCTTAAGAAGATTTTTCCGCCAGTCTGCTTTTCCCGTTCCAAATATAAATGTGAGCCGACTTCTTTGAACGCTGAATTAATCGCCCCAATAAGTTCGTCGATATTTTTGTAAATGCCATTGTGTATTGTGCCATTCCTCGCAGTTAATTTTGCGTCTCTCTCCCCTTCTTTAGTATCGACAAAGTACAGGTCATTTTCATGGTCGCCGCGTATGTGGTAAAAAGTACTGGGAAATTGAATCTCGCTAAGCGCGACTTCCCATTCGCCGTGTAAGTGTAGATTTTGCGGTAATTCCGTAATGAACGACGAGGTTTTATTGTCTGGGAAATGCCGCATACTACTATTGCTCGGAAGAACTACGAGAAATTGGTCGTCCCTCATCTTGAAGAGAAGTTAAATTCGAAGCTGGGATCCAACTGTCGAACTTGCTGGGATAACCACGCCAGCTAACTAGCACCTGCTTATTAGCGCCGCGTCCCCTACTCTTTATCACGCGATCGACGATAAACTCTTCTTCCCGTAAGTTTTTCTCAACTCGGGCTAACTCCTGTTCGTAAAAAATACCGTCTATGACCTTGCCCGCTAAATCGCTCAGCTCGTACACGCGTGGTTTTTGCCACTCGAGAACGCGGTGAATTCGAAATATCTCCTCGCTCCACCTCGCCTCGTATCCTTTCTCGAAGGTGGCTTTCGCTCTACTGACGCGAACGAGATCTCCGACGCGATATTTAGCCTTTCGTTTGCGTTTCTCGTTCTTCTTCTTCTTCTTCCAACGCAGAGCTATATTTTCACGCGCGACACGAGCGTTTTCTCGCGTAACTACCGCTGGCGGCATTCTGATGGCGGAATGACGGGTGTGATTGTAAGCGCTTACGATATCCTGCAAAACATCGACGTAGCGTCGCGTATTTTTATGCGTGAAATAGCGCCACATTCGCTCTTTCAGCGTCCTGTTGAAGCGTTCGACGACGGCGGCTTTGATATCTGGATTGCGGGCTACTCGAAAACGAATGTCGTTTTCCTCCAGAAACTTTTGCAGCGCTTGCCCGACGAATTCTTTACCCTTGTCCGTTTGTAAGTACACGGGTACGCGTCCGTCGCTTCTCGAGAGCACGCGTTGGAAAGCCGACGTCACGTGCTTGCTCGTTTTGTCGCGTAACGGTTCTACCCAGGCATATTTACTAAGCACGTTGATAATCACCAGAAGATACGTATATCCGTCGTTGTAACTTTTGAGATTGCGGAGTTCGATCAAATCGGCCTCCCACAGGTCGTCGATATTTGTTACGGTGTAATGCAAACGTGGAAATTTCCTGCGTGACGGGCGATGCAGCGTGTAAGCGTCTTGCGTTTCGAGCCAACGGGTGACTTCGTTACGGGAGAAATTCGGTTTAGCGGCGCGCGACAGATTTTCCGTTGCTGAATAGCCCGCGTAATGCTTCGGATCGTAGTAAAATTTTTCAAGTCGCGTCATTTCTGTTTACTCCAATCGAGCAAGCGTCTTTTCCTCGCCGGCGGGGAATCCGCGTTTCTCGGAGTCTCGCTCGACGTTACAGTCGGCGTGGAGCTCGCGGAAGGCCGAAATGACAAAGAACTAGCGGACGCGGATAATAATTTCTTATTCCTCACCAGTATCGCGGGGACGTTTAAGACGCGAAGTAATCGTGCGAACTGAAGTCTTCCCACTGCTTTCACGGTTTTTCTATCGCGCATCGCTTCGTTTATCAGGTCCTCGATATTCGAGTCTTTTATAACGCTACCGTCTATAGTCACGACGCCATTGTCGTTCCAGCTAATTCTACTCGGCACTGCTTTCTCGAGCAGATACTTCATCAGCAGCTGAGCATGCGCGCGATAAGTTTTTGGTACACTATCCACTATTTTTCTAACACTTTTCGACAGTTCGACATTATGCTCGGTGTACGTGGGGCGCCAGGCTGCCTCATTTTTCGCCTCATTACTGCTAGGACTTGGAGGCGGCGGCGGAGTCGATTCGCGGGTCGTCAAGACGTCGTTGATGTCGTCGTCGTCGTCGTCGTGTTCGTGGTCGACAACGTCACGGGTATCCTCTCGCGTATCGTTGTCCGCATTTTCCTCCACGTTACCCCGCGCGTTACCCTGATTTCTCTTTCGCGCTACACGAGCAAAGTGGAGATATCGCCAAAGCACCTCTTTGTACATTTTCCATCTTTCTCTCTCGTCGCGCGGACTGGTTGAATTAAGAATGCGACTCATCTCCGCGTCGAGCCGTGATAGAGCGGTTCCGGGTGTACGCACGGAATTATTGGCGCCCTCCGAATCTCCGCTGTTTTCTATCGCCCTGCCTCCGCCGCCGCCGTCGCCGCTGGTAATCGCCGGTTGTAGTTGACGCTGCATTCTCTCGAGATTTTCCGTAGAGTTTAAAACCATCTTTTTTGCCCTCTCCATAACGGGCGATTTTAATCCCCTCCAATAAACCGCGATAACAAGGCCGCCAATATGGGACCAATAATATAGGGCAAGAACCCGCCTCGTTGCACCAACAGCTTTCGCTTAGTCTTCCAATCGCCGCGTTTTGACGCGATGCGCCGCAGCGTCGTTTTGTATTTGCTCAGCCGATTTTTTTTCACCTCGTTCGAGCGAAACGTTACCCTTGAGCGTGTTGAAAACGCATTCGCAGATACAGCGTATAAATTTATCGTCTGCCGTTCGTAGGAAAGACGCGCGTTGATTCTTGTTTAGATGACACAGCGCTTCGAGAAGACAGATATTTCTCTTACCGAGCGAGTGTCTGGCAGTTTTCGTCGCACCGTCCGATTTTTTCTCGACGTTATTCTCCCTCTCCTCCTCCCTCATCGTGAGAAAGTCGCGCAACTGACCTACACGTGTGCACGTACGCGGCTTTTATACGTACCCGCTACCGCTGGAAAACGATCTACGCGGTACGTAGACGTAATGGATCGTATCGTCGGGAAAGATGCACGTGCGAAATCGATATTCGTCCGGAGTCGATTGTTTCAGATCGAGTAACAATCCGTGAGGTCTCGACGTAGCGTCGTAGTACGCCTTTTCTAGAAATTTTGGGTCATCGGGATAGACTTGGCGCGCTAAATGACGAATTTGGGCGCGATCGCAAGGATTTTTGAAAACCACGATGTAATTCGCGTTGAGAGATATGTCGCGTTGTCCGCGTCCCTGATGGAAAAGATTTTGAGAGATGAGAATGACGCTGAGATTCTTGTGGTGACTGCCTTTGGTAAAAAGATCCACGATCGCGTCGCTCGACGACGATTCCCTCATAAGATCGTCGATTATCACCAATTTCGGCGAGAGCGGATCGCTCGAATAATCTTCCTGGCGCGGTAATCCTTCGCGAAATTCGATTGCTTTTCTCCGCGCTGCCCCTTCTCTTCTTCTCTCTTCCTCCTCCCCCTTCGCGTCGACGTCGTATTGTAATTGACGATAAGCGTCTTGCCACTCCGCGTAATAGAATAAAACTCTCTCGAAACGCTCGTCGGACATGCGAGATAAGTGCTGGAGAAATGTCTTCACGAAAACCGTTTTCCCGCAACCGGTGGGCCCGCATACGATCGACGTCCAGGGATGTTTCCAGCGCACGTCCATTTTGCGAAATGATCGACGCGATTTCCGCGCGAGACTTCAAAAAGGCGGCTCTCCTTTCCCCCTCCCCTCCGCGCGATGGATAAGCTTATCAACGCGGCGGCGGCGGCGGCGGCGGCGGACGCGCGCTCGCACCAGCGTACTCCCGCATACGCTCGCGCGAGCGAAGAGAGCACCGCGGCCGACGATCAGCTGATTCTCACCGCGGTGCGACCCGCGTTAAGCTTATTCGCGGTAAGAGCGTCGTGCGCGCGCTCGACGAGCTTACACGCGCGCGCGCGCGCGATGCGCCGGAGAAAGACACGCGTTAGAAAAGAAAATAATTTTCAAGGAAAAAAATCGGGAGGGAAATAAAATGGTTTTTAGGTTTTGAATATAAAAATATTTTATTTTTGTTGAAAAATTTTTTAATCAGAAATTTTTAAAAACAATTTTATATTTATGCTTACAAATCACACACTCGCATAACGCTACAATATTATTCATTACGAAAGTATTCCATCTTTTACACTTGTACGATATAAAGGTATAATATAATGTAGAGGTAGGAGGGTTTTACAAATATTTGTATTTCTTTTTATTATTTATATTTTTTGACTAATCTAAGACATTTTAAATTCTATATTTTTCTTTATACGCTAACGCTGCGGAAAACTCGCCTTAAAAATTAAGAAGTAAGCGCGCAAAGTTATTCGCTAGCTCGCACGTAACCGTATGGAAGCGAGTAACGTTTATCGATAAACCGGCGTTTCACCAATACCGGGGCGCATGTTTTTGTCTCGTGGCGAGTCACGATTTCGTGAAACGCTGTACGACGAATCGCGTTAAAATGCAAGTTTATCGTTGACGGTTCTCCTCCTCCTCCTTCTTCTTCTTCCCCCTGGCTTTCTCTTTCTCTGTTTATTATTAATTCTCTAATGCTATTAAAATTTACGACTAACGAGTTATTGTAATTTAAAGTTATCCCCTTTATTTTACACACTTCGTGTGTACGCCCTTCAGGCGTGCGGACGACGTACGCGTAAAATTTCGGGCCGCCCGACACGAACGACTCGATATAACTGCCGCGACCGTAGCTCTCGAGTTCGTCCGTCATATCGCCGAGAAAATTTCCCGTGCGCGGTACGTATTCGCTCGGATCGCCTGTACTTAGATATATACATGAGTCGGTATCGTAATATAAAACGCGTTTATCCAGCAGTTCAAGATACTCGTACAACTTTAGGCGCGCTTGGGCCGTCGTGTACGCTGCGATCACGACGTTTGTCGAGGGGGAAGGCACGACCGACTCTTCTCGCAACCGCCAAATTAATTTTCATACAAATGTTATCAAAACTATATAACATATATATATATATATATCTTATTAAGATTTAGTAACTAGTAAATAATGTTGAAATTAAAAATTAGTGTTTTACATTGTAAATGTATCTTTTTTAATGCACCGATGCATAACGTTATATTAATAAGAAGTATTTAGATATAGCAAGCAACACTTACTGAGATAGTGATGTCTCTAATTAGTTATAAAGTGATGAGATATGAGGTATAGTCTCAATAATGAAGGCCAGAATGACAATGGAAATTACCAGCTCTTTAATGTGTTACCTCTTACAATACAGCAGATAAAAGAGAGAAACTCAAGGAGAGTATCGATTATGAATATCGAACAGAATATCGAATTAAGTATCAAATGTAAAAAAGAAATATGGCGCTTATATCAAAGAGTAAAATAAACTTAAACCATGTAGTATATAGATTTTAGTAATGTCTGATTACTTTTCAATGTATAACTAACATAAAGAGAATTTAAAAGGCCAAAAATCCATAGCCTGCTTTATTCTACATACATATAAACGTATTTATAGAGATATGATACTGCAGATAGGAATTGTATATTATTAGACTTTTTAAGTAAATTATTTGTGACGCAGAAAATGCAGTATGCAACAATTTGGATATTTATATATATATTAAAATACTATTTTCTGATACATATGGACTGAATAGCAACATAACCATTTCATAAATTTTTTATTATACACATTGACAGTAGAGAAAGCTTCTTCAATAAACACAGAAGTTTAATAAATCAGCGACGGTGATATTGCCTCATATCACATGATTCTAACAGTGGAGACAATAATGTTGAACTTTATGGAATAGTATCATCAACGCTTATTAATAAAATTTCTGTTTATTGAAGAAACAATGATTCTGTACTGTCAACTTGCATGTTAGATTGATTAAACGTTTATATTGCTGTTCAGTCAATGTATGTACTAGAAAATAGTATTTTAACATTAATACTCAAAATCTTGAATACTGTATTACGTATTACTTGCATGGCACAAATAATTTACTTAAAAAGTCTAATAATATATCATTTCTATTTGCTTATGGATTTTTAGCCTTTTATATTCCGTTTAAACATAATTATATATGTATCTATTTTGCATATGTGTTATTTGCTGCATCCAAATATATCCTATTAATATAACGTTATGCATCAGTTATAGAAGAGATGCACTTACAGTCGATTTTTAAACTCAATATTATTTGCTATTTACTAATTGTAAGTCTTAATAAGGTATATATAATAGTTTTGATAACATTTGTATTGAACTTAATCTATATGTGCCATTCTAACATAATGCTTTTTTAATTAAGATTATTAAATATCAATTTTATACTTGAAGAAGCTGAAAGCTGCAGCCGACGGCTGCCCCGTCGACTCCCACCATCGGGCAGCATCAGCAGGATATGAGGAACCACGGGGGCGACTTCGACGGAGCTCCAAAGGGCCCTAAGGTCCCGAAGACCTCCCCGGTACAACCAAAGGTCGTCCTGGAGAGACTCGACGGCGACGGAGCCCCACGACGCCCGAGCGACGACGAAGGAGGAGAGGACAACGGGGACGCGGTACAGATCATCGCCGAGATGGCGGCAGCGGTACCCGTTGACCACCAGGCCTACTGCGCGGCCCCCAGAATCTAAAGACTATTAGGTTAAGTGAGACATATAGGTTAAGTCCAACTTCTAGGTTAGGTATAACTTTAGGTTATGTTTAATTATTTTATAGGTTATGTGCGAAAGTGACAATCATTTGAGGTTAAGCCTCGTAGCATTTCACAGGTTATGTTTTTTTTAAGTTCGTTAAGGTTAGAGTTTAATTTCGTTTACAAACACAAGCCAGTGATATTATAGGTTATACCCAGAACAGTAATGATTTAAGATTATTGCGTGCGCGACCTTTGGGGTTAATTTAGTTTTAGTTTCCGCGTGCGTAAGGCAATTGAAGTTCAGGACATTAACCGAAAGATGTATGTCGTAAATAAAAACCTTTGAGGTTAATTGATCCGGAATCAGGTCCAGTGATTTTCCCGCCACCTGAGCGCGCGATAATTAGTAATAATGCATGCATAAAAACCGAGAAGCATGCCATGCACATCCCGAGTACCCGGTACAACGGACTGGCACCACGCGCACGTAGTTTTCGACTACCGCGACTTCCACAGGGACAACCCGCTCCGGGGGGCTTAGCGGGACCTGGGACACACGGCCGAGCAAGTCCCGTAGTCGTGGGTGCAACGCGCACGGAGTTCGGAGCACAAGGGTCCGCCACGAGAATTCTTCATGGATACGAGGATACTAGGTCCTGGGGAACGTCACCATAACCTTCCCGTCGTTCTAACCTCAATGCGCACGAAGTTGACGACGCAGACGTCTTCTACGAGGACAACCGAGTTTTCCTGGTTAGGGGAGACCCGGGGAACGTCACCATAACCTTCCCGTCGTTCTAACCTCAATGCGCACGAAGTTGACGACGCAGACGTCTTCTACGAGGACAATCGGATTCAATGACACGGATAGGTTCCCCAATAGACGGCGACATCGGTCCCGCCGTCATTGGGTAGCTGCGCGCAAAAGTAGCCACCCCGACATCCTCTACAGGAACAAACGCCAAGACCGCCATTAAGGGGTCAATGGATAATGCGGATCGACTTCGGCGTCGACATCCGAACGTTTGTTCCCGTAAAAGGATAAATTGTTTATTAATAAGACCATAGCGATAGCTCGTTGTTATTAAATATAGATACGTGACAAACAAATGTAAATGGAAGATTCTGGAACGCGGAAATATAAAGTTTATTATGATTGAAAAGGTACTGCGCCGTAAGTTAGGATTATTATGATTGAAAAAATGTACTGCGTAGTTGGAAACGGAATAACAAGTAGAAAAAACGTTCGAGAACCTTCCGTGTCACGATGTTTGCGCATGACTGACAAACGGGTCTTTCGCCCATGAACAGCCGGAGAGTGCGGACGCAACAGATAGGCAATAGAATCAGGGCATTGAACCCGCGAACGGTGCGAAATCCGAGTGATAGGAAAGTCAGTGCGAACATCTCGAATAACCAATCGCGATCGGCGAGCTTGAGTGTAACGCGACTTTATATCAAATAAATAAAAGTACATTGTTAAACTATCGAACTACATTTATCAGCATCCTCGATAATCTAAAAATAAGACTACGCGATCGAAGTGCGGAGAAACGCAAACGGCCTTCTACGAACATACCGAATACGACAAAAGAACAGACCGGGCGACATTCGCGAACGAACGCGTAAGTCGGATCGAAATATCGCGAGGTTGCGCGGGAGTGATACGAACAGCGACAATTGCATTGTAGAATCATTAATAGTGAGAAATAAAGAAGTTATTTAAATAAATAAAGCCAGTTTATTATCAAATACATTGCAAACGCGAATAACTCATTAATACGTACTTAAATACAAGCCGAAGTGGCGGTGAGCCGCCATCCTGTCCAGCGACGTCCCGAAGATCCAACGGCGGCGGCGATCCAGAGGGCAGCGGGGCAGATCCGGCATCCGGAGAAACCTGAAACGGAAGAAAGGCCAATTTCAAAGAGAAACCGTAAAGGTTGGTCAATCTTATAACCTTCTCGGTGGGTACAAGGTAAAACCGAGTGGCGACCGATAAAATATCAGTAGATATAAGAGTGAGTCGTGGCAAAATTCCCTTCCGTCTGGTCAGGTTCGCTAGAACAGAAAGAAGAAGGGTAGATAGTGACATTGCCGACGGTCGGTTCGGTCACAAAGCAACATATCCGTAGTAATTTGTAAAGCAAGCCACTAAATGTTTCCAGATATCAGAAGGGAATCCACTTATAATGCACGAGAATTTTTTAAACGAGAATTTATGATTGTATCCTTTATTAGAATTCTGTGGAACATTATGGGAGTATCAACATACATCCATGTAGCGATTAAGAGTTAAAAAAACCGGTCCTATACCGTGAAAGAATATTTGCAGAATGGCATTAGTAGGAGTACAGTATACACTTTGAAATGATGGAAGCTCCCTCCGGGGGGTCGGGACGGGCCGCAGTGAGTTGTGGGGATAGCCGTGAGGGGTGGGCGAGAGGCAGGTGGGCGACGAGAGGAAAATTTCTTTCCCCTTACCGCAGCGGACCTCCCCGCGCCCAGGGGCGGATCGTCGAGATCATCCCCCTGGGCTCGGTCAGGGGCGGCGCGGTGAGATTTTTTTTTTTTTTCGCCCCGGGGTGAGATTTTGTTCTCTCTCTCGCGGGGCGGCAGAGGTCGCCACCGTTTTTTTCTCTCTCCGTCCCTCGCGGGCGCGAGCGGTCGCCCGACGGCTCGCGACTCTCGGGGACGGGGGTGCGGTCGCCCTCGGCGCGCGCGGACGTCGGGGGTGCGCGAGGGCGACGGATGCGGTCGGGCGATAGCAGGGCGTTCTGGAGTCGCGTTTTATCGGGGCGATTACCGGCGCATCCTTCTCCAGGGGAAGTCTGAAGGTGCCCTCTCGTTTTATCGGGCGATAACGGTGTTTTCTAGCGCGCGTCTCTCCCTCGGAATTTCCGGGGCGGATCCCTCGCGTGGTATAAATGCGGGGTGTCTCGACGCTCGAACGACTCGCTCGAGACGCGCGACGGTTCGCGGTTCGATGGACGACGGTCTTCGCTCCGCTCGGACGAGGTAACAATTTTTTTCGCTACAACAAACTGTTTGAAAATTACACCGCTAACAGATTAATTTTCATCGCGATCAGTCATAGCGAGGCGATCGACGATGTCTATTGCGAGGAGATAATACCGGACAGCGACTCCAGCGACGACTCTCTCCTCCGTTCCACTCCACCGGCGGAGATCTTTCGTTTTCGAGCGGTCCCCGTGCGAGAGAACGCTCGATGGAATCCAACGACGTACGTTCTGAGAAGAGAGATCGGTTTTCGATGTCCCCGAGAAGAACTGTGGACGGAGACGATGCTGGCCTGCAGCAACAGAGCGTGGATCTACGAGAGTAAGATTCCGAGACGTTCGAGAAGGAGCGAGACGGGCGGTGAGGGTCGCCGAGAGATTCGTCGAAGAGTCAGATTAGACGTACCCGTGGACAGTCGGGGTTGGACCGTGTGGTTGACCACCGAGCTGAGACGCCTGACGAGACAGGCATGACGGAGGACGATCGCGATCTCGTCGAACGCGCGAGAGGCGTCGTCTCGTCGGACGCGTATCGCGCGTGGGAACGACGGTGCGACGAGCTTCTCGAGTCTCTGCGCGAGAGGTGTCGAGACAGGCGAGAGCCTAGGCCCACCGGAACCGTGACCTCTCTGGCCACGCGAATCGCTCTTCTGGAGGGCGCGAGAGACGCTCTGCGACGGCGTTTCGCGCGCGTGGGTGCCGGTCACGGCGACGCGAGAGGGTTCTCGTGGGCGGAGATCGAAACGGCCTTCGAGAGTCGCGTGCTGACGGGCGCGGTGATAAACTCGAGTTATCTGGAACCTCGACGATTTCTCGAGGACGCGAGAGACACCGTGCTCGATCGGGTGCGCGTCAATCTCGAGAGACACGCGTGCCTGAAGGTCAACACCGTTTTCAACGGCGAGTTCGTCGCGGGCGGCCGAACCGCCGTCAAGAGCGTCGCCACGAGGAATCGTCAGCTCTTTCTCGCGTCCGATCTGCGAGAGTGGTACGACAGATGCGTGATCGACAAGACTCTGGCCGATCTGGACGAGTTTCAGGAGCGGGACAGCGGTTGGGCGTTGTCGCGCGTGTTGAATCTGATGGTGAACGTGAACAGGTGCAATCCGATGCGCGTGGGATGTTGGGTGGAGATACCGCGACGCGTGAGAGGAAAACGCGCGGTGGTCAACGTGCGCTCCAACGACAACGCGTGTTTCGCGTGGGCCGTGGTCGCCTCTCTGTACCCCGCTGAGAGGTACGTGAACCGACCTTCCGCGTATCCCCACTACTCGACGAAACTGAATCTCGACGGGATCGAGTTTCCCGTGACTCTGAGACAGATCACGAGGTTCGAGCGACTCAACGACGTGTCCGTCAACGTCTTCAGCGAGAGAGAGGAAGGGCGGAAGGGCAACGTGATCGTTCCTCTGCGGCTCACCGACGACAAGAGGGACAGACACGTCAATCTGCTGTATCTGCCGGATTCGCGCGACCGCGCGAACGTCGGTCATTTCGCGTGCATAAGGAATCTGTCGCGATTGGTGGGATGTCAGTTGAACAGGACCCGCAGGAGGAAGCACGTGTGCGATCGATGTCTGCACTACTTCTACACGAGCGAAAAACTGGCCGCTCACAGCGTCGACTGCGGAAGGATGAACGACTGCGCCATCGTTCTCCCGAGCGACGACGAAAAGTGGCTCTTTTTTCGCAACCACAACGGAAAGGAGCGACTTCCCTTCGCGGTGTACGCCGATCTCGAGTGCGTGCTGGAAAAGGAAGGAGACGTGGACGCGGCTAACGTCAACAGCTACGTCTATCAGCGTCACAGAGCCTTCAGCGTGGGATACTATCTGCGCTCCGCGCACGAGGAGATCCCGTCCGCGTACAGATCTCGTCGCGGCGAGGACTGTCTGTCGTGGTTCGTCGGCGAGCTCAACGATATCGCGCGTCGAGCGAAGACGTTTCTCTCCGCCAACGTGGCCATGGCGGAACTGACTCCGGAGGAGTCGCGCGATTTTTGGAGCGCGCCGCGTTGCCACGTGTGCGAAAGACCGTTCGGACCGGAGGATCAGCGCGCGCGCGATCACAGTCATCTCACCGGGCGTTACAGAGGTCCCGCGCATCCGCGCTGCAACCTGAATTACAGAGATTCGTACGTCATTCCCGTGTTTTTTCACAATCTGTCGGGTTACGACGCTCACTTCATCATCAGAGATCTGGCCAACGGCTTCGAGGGTAGAATAGATCTGCTGCCGATCACCAAGGAGACGTACATATCGTTCACGAAGAACGTGAAGGACGCGTCGGGCGACGGATGGAGAAAGTGCGCGAAGCTGCGATTCGTGGACTCGTTCAGATTTCTCGGCGAGAGTCTCGATAGACTGGCGTCGTATCTCGACAGGAGCGAGATGCGAATCGCGCGGTCGGAGTTTTCGGAGCTCGACGAGGGGGATTTTGACCTGCTCACGCGCAAAGGCGTGTTTCCGTACGAGTACGTCGACAGTCTCGACAAGCTGCTGGAGACGGAGTTACCGCCGCGAGAGGCCTTCTACAGTTCGTTGACCGGCGAGACCGCGAGCGATAGCGATTACGAGCGCGCGCGCAACGTCTGGCGGCGTTTCCGCGTCGAGAGTCTCGGCGAGTACAGCGATCTGTACCTGAAGACCGACGTGCTTCTTCTGGCGGACGTGTTCGAAAATTTTCGCGACACCTGTATCGAGAGTTACGGGTTGGATCCGGCGCATTATTACACTCTACCGGGATACGCGTGGGACGCTATGCTGAGATACACCGGCGTGCGATTGGAACTGCTGACCGACATCGACATGGCGTTGTTCGTGGAGCGCGGCGTGCGCGGCGGTCTCAGCCAGTGTTCGAACAGGTACGCGCGGGCCAACAACAGGTACGCGCCGTCGCACGACCCGTCGCGACCGTCGACGTACCTCATGTACTTCGACGTGAACAATCTGTACGGCTGGGCGATGCGCGAGCCGTTGCCGCGCGCGGAGTTTCAGTGGGTCGACGACCCGGAGAGCTTCGACGTGACTTCCGTGACGTCAGACTCCGCTATCGGCTACATCCTTGAGGTCGACCTTGCGTATCCGCGAGAGCTCCACGACGCTCACAGGGACCTTCCGTTCTGTCCGACGCGCGATAAGCCTCCCGGAAAGCGGTGCGATAAGCTCCTCGCCACGCTGCTCGACAAGTCGGGTTACGTGTTGCACTACCGTAATCTGCAGCAATGCGTTCGACACGGATTGCTCGTCACGAGGATTCACCGCGTTCTGCGGTTCGCGCAATCCGCGTGGCTTCGCGGTTACATCAAGCTCAACACGGGATTCAGAACTCGCGCGAGCAACGACTTCGAGAGGAATCTCTACAAGTTGATGAACAACGCGGTCTTCGGTAAGACCATGGAGAACGTGCGAGATCACGTCGACGTGCGCCTCGTGACGCGCTGGGACGGGAGATACGGCGCGGAGGCTCTGATCGCGAGACCGAGCTTTCACAGCCGGAGCGTCTTCGCGGAGGACCTCGTCGCCGTCGAGCTGCGCAGGCTCGAGGTGAAGCTCTGCAAGCCGATCTACGTCGGGATGTGCGTTCTCGAGATATCGAAGACGCGCGTGTACGATTTTCACTACGACTACATGGTGCCGTTGCACGGCGGGGGATGCAAGATAATGTACACGGACACCGACAGTCTCGTGTACCTCCTCGAGTGCGACGACGCGTACGAGGACATGAAGCGCGACATCGCCAGGTTCGACACGAGCGGTTACCCCGAGAACAACGCGTACGGCATGCCGCTCGCGAACGAGAAGATACCGGGCCTCATGAAGGACGAGAACGACGGCGCCGTCATGACCGAGTTCGTGGGGCTCAGGTCGAAGATGTACGCCACGAGAGTAGCGGGGAGGAGCGACACGAAGAGGGTGAAGGGCGTCAAGAGGAACGTGGTCGCGAGAACGATATCGTTCGAGGACTACATGCGGTGTCTCAACGACCATATGGAGCAGTCTAGGCGCCAGTCGTGCATCCGCTCGAGATTGCACCAGGTGCGCACCGTGTCCGAGGTGAAGCTCGCGCTCAGCCCCCACGACGACAAGCGATTCGTCGTTTCCGGCTCGTTCGACACTCTTCCGTGGGGACATTACGGGATACCGCGCGAGGAGGAGGCGTGAAGAATTTATTATTATTATTGTTATCATCGTAGTTTTACAAGGGTCCTTGGAGGTGGATATACGAATAGCGCCATAGAGAATCGCCGAGATACGCGCAAGGACGGGGATCGGTTTTCGAGAGATGTTTTTTGGAAGCGCTGGAATCCCCTTTCTCCTTTTTTTTCTTTGGCGACACGAGGCTTATTGTCTCGAAAATCTGAAGATGCCTTACACAATTGTTTAGAGAGGACGCTAAATCAAACATATCAAAGATTGCGTCAAGCGGCATGGAAGGAAACTTCTGACAGAGATAGGCGAAAGAGCGTGGGCGGCGCGGAGACAATGATCGCTGAACCAAATTTCTCGCGAGAATCATTAGCGCTTGCATGTTTCTTATGGGTCGAATAGAGGAGCTGGATAATTCAGGCTGATAACCAAGATTAGCGATCGACCCATAAGAAACATGCAAGCGCTAATGATTCTCGCGAGAAATTTGGTTCAGCGATCATTGCCTCCGCGCCGCCCATGCTCTTTCGCCTATCTCTGTCAGAAATTTTCCTTCCATCCTTTCGCGTGAACCTTTGGCATGTTTGATTTAGCGTCTTCTGGAGAGAATTAAGTAAGGATTCTTCAGATTTTCGAGACATAAACCTCGTGTCGCCAAAGACAAAAAAACAAATGGAAAGGATTCCAGCGACATCTCTCGAAGGTTGACCAAAGAACATCTCTCGAAAACTAATCCCTGCCATTGCGCGTACCTCGACGATCTCCGTGGCGTTGTTCGTATATCTTGAAACGCGAAGAGGTTCGCTCGCGTCAACGGGGAAACCTGTCTCGCTTCGCGGGAGATCGTTGGAGAGGTCCGAACCGCGTGAGCTCTTTCGCCGGCGAGGGTGGGGACGACGCGGAAAACCGTATTTGATACGGTCGAAAAAATACGCGCGTCCGACTTATCGCCGCCTCTCTTCAATTTTTTCGAGGCTATCGTTGAGTCTGTTTTCGCGCATACGCAGAACCCACTCGACCGATCGTCCTATCCGCCGATGAAGCAACCGTGTTTCGCGTTCGCTAAAAAGTTCATTCCCCTTTGGATGAGTTAAAGTTCTATGTATGTTGTCCGTTGCTCGATCTAACCAACGTTCACTTTCGATATGGACTGTGCGACGCGTATATTTTTTGCGGCAATCTGCAGAGTTAGGAAATAGCTATATATAAATATCTTGTATAGAACACGTCGCCAGTAGGAGCTGGATCGAAAAATTAACGAAAAACCTCCACGTGCGCCATCGCGTTACACTCGAATCCGTCTCGCGGGGATTCTTCAGCTGAGTATTTTGAACGAGCGTTATGGACGTTCAAACACGTCGAAATCGGATGACTCGCGAGAAAAAAGTTTGTCGCCTTTCGAGCGAGTTGGTAGTCGTGGATGATTCGAGTCTAACCTGACCGCTCGGAAAACACGTCCGTAACGCTCGTTCAAAATATCTAGTCGAAGAATCGTGCGACGGGGATTCGAGTGTAGCGCGATCGCTCGTCGCGGTTTTCCGTTCCGACCTTTCGCTCCAGCTTCGTCGTATCGCGTCCCGTACGAGGTGTTTCGTATCTCCGCTCCCCAACTCCCGATTGCCGCGAAAAACATGCGTGTCGCGCGGTGCGTACCGAGATTGAATATTGGAGGATCGGACAACGGACAACATACATAAAACTCTGACTCATCCAAAGGGGAGCGAACTTTTTTCGCGAGCGCGACACGCGGTTGGTTCATAGGCGGATCGAAGGATCCGTTGAGTAGGTCGTGCATATGCGCGAAACGAGATCGGCGACAGCCTCGAGAGGATCGACGAGAGGCGACGGTTGCACGGACGCGCGTATTTTTTCGCTCGGTGTCGAAAAACGGTTTTTCTGCGTTTTCCTCATTCTCTCCGGCGAGAGAGTTCGACGATTCGGATCCCTCCGACGAATTTTCGACGAATCTGGGCAGGTTCCCCGTTGCCGCCCGCGAACTTTTCGCGCCTCGACGCGAGGTTCCCGTTGCCGTGAGTTCTCTCGTCGACGCGCGCAAACTTTTCCTTTCGCGTTTCGAGATATACCGGAAGCTCGCGAGATAAGAGAGATATCGCGCGTACGCTTTATTTACGAATAAATATACCGTCGCTGGTAAGATAAAAAAATAGATATCGTATGTACGCTTTATTTACGAATAAATATATATTTTACAACACAGCTGCCTTATTCAATATATTTTACAACACAGCCGCCTTATTTATCCAAGAGTTGTGCGAACTGTCCATTCCCAGCCACTTCACGAACACCTCGTCGCCTCGTCTGCGCAGCACCTTCTCCACGAGATAAACGTCGGGGTTGGACGCGCGCTGAAGCTCGTGCTCGTAGAATCCTCCGGCCACGGGCTCCCCGCGGTAGTCCTTTAGCAGATACGTCACGGGATTGGTCCGCTGCACCTTGGCGACGCGAAAGACCTCGGTGGTCCAGTTCGGGGTGTAGCCCTTCTCGAACACCGTCTTGAACTTGCTGACACGTACCGGGTCGTCGACCTTGAATCTGCCCGGAGCGGCGATCTTCACGCGACTGTACACCGTGGACAGAAGTCTCTCGGCGACGGCGGGCGTCACGTCCGCCGGTCGCATCCCGATCGTTCGGTGCCTGCGACGGTTGTAATCCGACAGCAGACTCGGCAGCGCGTCGAGCCACGCGTACGATCCGTTGACCGTGAAGAGCCTCCACATGTCGTTCTTGAGCGTGCGATTGAATCTCTCCACCACCGACGCCTTCATCACCGAGTACGTCGAGTAGTGATTTATGTCGCGCTTCCTCGTGATCTCTCGCACGTCGGCGTTGTAGAACTCCTTTCCCTCGTCCGTCTGCAGGTTCCTCGGAGATCGCGCGTCCTCGCGAAATATCCTCGACAGGGCCGCGGCCACCTCGCTCCCGCTCTTGCTCTTGAGCGGCAAGGCCCACGCGTACTTGCTCAGCACATCGATAACCGTTAAAATGTAGACGTGATCGATCGTGTCCCCGCCGAGGAAAAGAGCGTCCACGTATCTCTTTCCCAAGGGTCCCAATTGACTCCTCCGCAGATCCTCGCGACCCTCCGGCGTTTGCAGAGCCTCTCTGATGGACGTTTCGAGAGAGGGTTGCGGCGACTGGAAGACGTCCTCCTCCCTCAGCGACAACCTTCGCGGTTCCAGAGGCGTGCTGGATCGAACCGCGAGCGCGTCCGACGCGACGCTCGACAACCTCCGCGGTTCCAGAGGCGCGGAGCGAATCGCGAGCATGTCCGACGCGGCGCTCGATCTTTTCCTCTTGCGCTTCGTTTCCCACGCGATTTCTCCATCGTCGTCGCTCTCCTCGCGCTTCTTCTTAACGACGACGCCGTCGTCCTCGGGCTCACCTCCGCGTTCGGCGATCTGCTTCAGCGGATCGACGATCGGCTTGAACTGCCTCTCGAGAGCGATCTCGCTCTCGATCTTGCCGGTCTTCAACGCTCTGTATTTCTTGCGAATCGAGGCGCGCGTCTTGGCGATCTCCCTCGCGGTTCTCTCCCGCTCGACGGCGTCCTTCGAGGTTATCTCCGCGCCGCTCATCGTTCCCGACTGATCGATCTACAGCACGGCGAAGTCGTTGAATCCTCGTCTGTACCTGCCGTTTTGCAGCGCGCTGTCCTTGTCTATCACCGCGAAGCCGTGTCTGCGTCGCCAACACTCGCGACACAGCGCGCAGAAATCCTCGAACGGCATATCGGGGTTCACGTGATCGTCGTACACGTGCCTCAGATTGGTGCCGTCCTGTCTGAAGAGAATCAGCATGTTAGCGTTGTCGCGTATCAGGTGCTTCGGTATCTTAGCGTACGTCTGACAGAGATAGAAACAATCGATGTTCGAGTGTCGACCCATCGCGAAGTACTCCCTGATCGCGTCTTGCCTGTCGCAGGCCACGTCGTCGAAGACGAATATCGAATCGGGGAGCGCCTCGCTCGGCGGCACGACGTCCCGATTGTTGGAGAACGCGTGATAACCGATCTCGTCCATCGATTCGAGCAGTCTCTCGAGGTATCGATACTTCGGTTGATGCAGAGATTTCGAGTACACGTACACGTTCTCGAAACGCAGGCCGTTCGGGCTTTCCAACAGACTTATCAGGACGTTCGTCTTACCGCAGTTGGAGGGGCCACAGATGACGCAACGTATCGCGTTCGGCAGCAAAGGGCCGTGTCGTCGCGTCTCTCTGACCGCTAGACCCGACCCCAGTCGCGTCTTGCGATCGAGATTAGGCACGTCTATCGTCGTCGATTGTCTCACGAATCGCATCTGTCGCGTATCGCGCGCGTGCGCGCTCGTTTTGTTTATACGCGCGAACGACCGATCGTTCGCGCAGTGATCGCGATGTCTCTCTTACCGACGGACAAGCGCGACGAATGTCGTACGCGACGCGGAGAGTCGGCGGCGGACTGTTGAACAGGGCGATAAACGCGCTCCCCTTCGAGCTGCACATTCCCGGATATCAGTTCTGCGGACCCGGTACTCGTCTCGCGAAACGACTGGCTCGCGGCGATCGAGGCGTCAATCCGTTGGACGCGGCGTGTCGCGAGCACGACATCGCTTACTCTCGAAACAGCGAACTCGCCGATCGACACGTCGCCGATCGAGCGCTCGCTGAGAGAGCGCGCGAGCGCGTTTCGGCGAGCGACGCGACCCTCGGGGAGAGAGCCGCCGCGGCTGCCGTATGGGCTGCTATGAGAGCAAAGACGAAGCTAGGTATGGGTATGAGGAAGAGGAGAAGAAAGACGACGACGACGACGAAGAAGAGAGTTTTTCCGGTGGCGAAACGCGGAGGTTTCTTGCCTCTTCTACCGATGTTGGGGGCGCTCGGATCTTTGATCGGTGGAGCGGCCGGCGTGGCCAAGGCCGTGAACGACGGCAAGGCCGCCAGACGCCAGCTCGAGGAGCTGGCGCGTCACAATCGCGCGATGGAGGGTCGCGGGTTGTATCTCGCGCCGTACAAACGCGGCAGCGGCGCGACGACCAGAAGAGCGAGAAGGAGTAAAAAAAAATCTCGCGGAAAGAGACGCCAGTGACGCCCGATCTGTCGGCGTCCGGTGCCACGACGGACGAGCAGTTGAATCGAATCGCGCGTCGCTCGCGAATACCTTATTTCAGGGGCGTGTTCATGCGCGACGCGCTACCGTCGAGAGCGCGTCGCAACGAGAGCGGAATCGTGAATCTCGACGACGCGGTGGGTCCGGGTACGCACTGGGTCGCCTACGCGAAGAAGGGAAACAGCGCGATCTACTTCGACGCTTTCGGAAATCTTCGACCCCCGGTGGAACTCGAGCGATATCTCGGACGCGACGCGAGCGTCGCGTACAATCGTCGATCGTATCAGAGGTTCGATCAGAGTATCTGCGGTCAGTTGTGTCTGCGATTTCTGCGAGAGATCGATTGGAAGCGTCTCTGAGTCGCCCCCGGTCATGTCGCTGACTCTCACGTTGACCGGGAGGACCAGCGTTCTCACCTCGAGCTACTTTCCCGCCCTGGATCTGAACGACGGCGAATACGAGATAGGCTCTCGCGAATTTCGAGACGTACAACACGATACCGAACATCGACTCTACCAACAATACGTTTTACTTCGACACCGAGGATCTCGCGATCGTTATTCCCGAGGGATCTTACGAATTGCGCGCTATAGAGAGATATCTGCGATCGGCTATTCTTCGCAGACGCGGCAGCTCCGAGCAAGCCGAGGACGATTACATATACGTCGACGACGATGACGACGACAAAGAGGGCGAACGCTCGATAATTCTCCGGGCTAACGAGAATACCATGAGAAGCGAGATCAGGTGCGCCTACAGAGTGAATTTCGCCAAACCGAACAACATTGGCTCTCTGCTGGGTTTCTCGGCGCTTCGCGCGCTAGAACCGAAAAAATGGTACGCGTCCGACGGACCGGTGAACATCATGCGCGTGAACGTCATTCGCGTGGAGTGCAACGTTACCGCGGGAGCTTACAGCGACGGTGTACCGGTGCACACCGTGCACGAATTCGCGCCGAACGTTCCGCCGGGATATAAGCTGTCGGAGACCCCGACGCAGATCATTTATCTCCCGGTCATCGCGCGGAGCATCACCGATATAACGGTGCGCGTCGTGGATCAGATCGGTCGATTGATCGATTTTCGCGGGGAGGAGATAACGGTTCGGTTGCACGTGCGGCGCAGAAAACACTGAGTGACATGTGCGCGAGTGAGAAATGCTCGTTCTGAACGAGTCGTCGGTGAGAGACCGGAAGAGCGCATCCGTCGTCGCGCCCGCGAGAGAAGCGCGCGGAGCGAGAGAAGCGCGCGGAGCGAGAGGGAGGAAGAGAAACGGACTGAGCGCCGAGAACGTCGCTTTTCTGCGATCTCTGGGTTTCGCCGTGAGAAACGGCCATGGCCGACATTCTGGGTATCGGGGGTGAACCGATCTTCGACGATCGCATCGTCAAGATCGAGACTCACACGTACAATCCGTACGCCAACACCTCGCTCGGGCACAGCGACGAGATACGAATACCGATACAGCAGCAGGATCTGTACACGCTACCCTGCGAGAGTTTTCTCTACGTCGAAGGAACGCTCACCGACGATCTTCCAGAAAACGACACGAGTCTGGACAACAATTGCGTGGCGTTTATGTTCGACGAGATCAGGTACGAGCTCAACGGCGTGGAGATCGACAGGAACAGAAACGTCGGAGTGACCAGCACGATCAAGAGTCTCGCGTCGCTGACCGCCGAGAGGAGCAGGAGACTGTGGAACGCGGGATAGAGCAGCGACGATTTCGAGATCAGGTTCGGCGATTTCAACTTTTGCGTGCCCCTCAACACGCTTCTGGGTTTCTGCGAGGATTACAAACGCGTGGTGATAAACGCGCGACACGAGCTCGTTCTCATACGTTCGCGGAGCGACGCCAGTTCCATCGTGACGAACCGTCACAAGGATCCTAGGATCGTTCTGTCGAAGATACAGTGGCGAATGCCGCACGTGATGCTCAACGACGTGAATAAATTGTCCCTTTTGCGAACACTGGAGAGCGGGCGATACCTGAGCATGGGGTTTCGCTCGTGGGATCTGTACGAGTATCCCCTGCTACCGAACACCAACAAACATTCGTGGGCCGTGAAAGCCGCGACGCAGCTGGAGAAACCGCGATACGTCATTTTCGCGCTGCAGACCGAGAGGCACAACAATCCGGTGAAGCGCGCCTCCGAGTTCGACAGCGGTAATCTCACGGACGTGAAGTTGTATCTGAATTCGGAATTTTATCCCTACGACGACATGAACTTAGATTTCGAGAAGAAGAGAATCGCCGTGCTGTACGACATGTACGTGAAATTTCGAAGATCGTACTACGGATGCGAGCGCGACGGCGCGTTTCTGACGCCGCGCGACTTCGCGAGGAATCCGTTCGCGGTGATCAATTGCTCGCGTCAGAATGAGTCGACGAAGAGCGGTACCGTGGACGTTCGCGTAGAGTTCGATTGTAAACGCAACGTAGCTCCCAACACGACAGCCTACTGTCTTATCATTCACGATCGCGTGGTCGAGTACAACCCGCTGACCAACATCGTTCGCAAAATAGTGTAGAACGGAAGTGGTTGAACGAGTCATTTGAATAACCACACGACAACTTAGACTACGGAATTATCGGTAGAAGGCACACAGAAAGAACGATAAGCGAAAATGTTCGAGAGATAAGGCGGTAAAGTCGTCGAGAGATAAAACGACAAGTTACACGACGATCGATCGGCGATAAGAGAGACGCGCCGGAAAAGAGGGTGCGAATAAATAGTCGAGCGGAGAGCGGTCGAGCTGAGTCTCGTTTCGATCCTCTCTCCGTCGCTGACGCCCCGACGCCGAATCTCGCGAGCAAGATATGTTTTTCCTGTTGGTCGACAGGCGCGACATTCTCAATCTGTCCGCCGAGCATCTTCAATACGTGCCGAAGATCGTTCTGCTGCGCGAATTTCCGGACTACGTCGAGCGAGTGTGGGAGAGACTGCCCGATCACCTGAGGTATGACCCCGAGGTGAGGACCTATCGTTCGTGTCTGGAGCATCACAACCCTCCGTGGGCGCAATCGCACGTGGACGGCCCACCGCCGCTCATCAAGGATTGCAGCGCGTGCCGCGCGCGAATGCCGCGCGGGGAGGACGTCGGTGGAGCGGTATTGGATTGCTGAAACGAGAAAACGCGCGTTTCCCCATTCATGGCCGGCGCGCCGATCTTCGTGGATCTGCAGGGATTCGTCGTCCGCGATAAATTCATTGTCAAGGAGGTGGCGGTGCTCAAGAGTGGAAAAGAGCTGAGTCATCACGTGTTTTGCGCCCCGCTAGAATGGGATCTTTTAACGAGGGCGGAAAAGTCGCGGGCGCACTGGCTGACGACGAATCATCACGGCTTGAGATGGGAGGACGGGGACGTGGAGTACAAACGCGGGAAGGCGATCGTCCGACGCGTCGTGGACGACGGGTTGAATCGAGACGATTCGACGGTCGTGTACGTGAAAGGCTCGGAGAAGAAGAGATGGCTGAGGGAGATTCTCGGGGACGTCGAGGCGACGATCGAGTCGATGGACACCGATTTCGACAGCATCGGTCGTCTGGAGACTCTCGACGCGACTCGAGCCTTCCGCTGCGGGCGACACGAGAGGAGCTGTGCCATGGAGAACGTCTGCAAGATGCACGACTGGTGGAGGGAACGACAAGCGCGTCTCGACGACGTGTAACATCGCGTCGACATCCCCGTATTTTGTACTCAATTATATACGAATAAAATATATTATTTGTACTCTATGAATTATATACGAATAAAATATGAATTACCTACGAATAAAATATATTATTTTGTACTCTATGAATTATATACGAATAAAATATATTATTTTGTACTCTATGAATTATATACGAATAAAATATGAATTATATACGAATAAAATATATTATTTTGCACTCTATAATATGAATTATACGAATAAAAAATATACATCTCGCGATACGGCTGTACGCTCGTTCGTCCACGGGCCATTTTTACGGCGAGAGCGGTACGATAAGACGCTAGAGAGAGAGGTTCGCGGTGCGACGAGGAGAGCGCGATGTGACGCGCGTTTTTCTATACTCGCGCTACGCTCATTCATCCTTCGCGTCGCGAGAATATTTGTATGCTCGTATTTATACTATACGAGACACGCAATGCCGCGAGAGGAAACGATAAGACGAGTGCGAGAGAGAAGGTGTGTGGTGCGACGAAGAGAGCGATAACAGCGATAAGACGCGCGCGACGTACGCGGTGCGACGAGAAGCGAGAATATATTATTTATACTTATTCCTACTTATATATTACTACTTATATATCACTACTTATATATTACTACTTATATATTACTACTTATTACTACATTACTTATCACTACTTATTATTTATTATTGTTATTTATTATTTATTCTTATTTATTATTATTCTTATTATTTATTATTTATTTATTATACTTGTTATTTATTTATTTTTATATTTCTTATTTATTATACTTGTTATTTATTTATTTTATACCTCTTATTTATTTTTTTATTTTATCTCAGAGACGCCGCGCGATATCGCGAGCGTGACTAATGCACGGAGAGAAAAGAGAGGAGTCGAGAAATAAATAGACGATTGTAATATCGTTTTCTTTTAATATGTAAACACCAATACACGGATCGTGATTATTTTTATATCTACCTGTTATTCTCAATGTGATATCGTTTTTTTTTTTTATTTTTAATACGTAAATACCAACGTGTACGCGAAAAAATAACGCTCAGTCCAGCGTTACGATCGACGACTCGGCGGCGACGGCGGCGTCGTTGCGTCTGACCCGTTTCTCACCGGCGTCGTCGCTGGCTCGCTTCTCCACGCGCTTCTCCATATCGGTGTCGTCGTCGTCGTCGTCGTTGTCGTCGTCGTCGTCGCTTCGCTCTCGCGATCCCGCGTCTCCGATCCCGCGGGATCGCGAGGATCCCGCGTCTCCGAAGAGAGCGCTGAACTTGCGCGACTCGCGCTCGAGGGTCTGAACATCGACCAAAGCCCCGTCGATCAGCTCTTTTCGCATGTCCTTTACGAGCTTTATCGCGCTGTATCTGAAAAAGAAAAAAACACGCTATTATCGTTGATTTCGCGCAACGGAGAGAAACGAAAAAAAAAAAACAAATACTCACAGTTTCTGAAAGATCTTTTTCCTCTCGTCGAGGAAAAATCTAACTCTCAGAGATGCCGGCGTATTGCTCGTAATATTCTCCACGGCGTGGTAGAGCCCCTCCGCGCTTTCGGCCAGGATTCTCGCCTGGCTCGACGCGCCCTCGACGTTGACTTTCAACGCGTGACAGGTCATAACGAGATCTCTGAGCTGTTCCATTGCGTTACGATATCGCGACGAACACTACGATCTACTGGAAAACTTTAACGAAGACCCGCGAACTCGTAGATCTTATATACCGCGCGAATGACGATATCTGCGGTAGAAGCGCGAAAATAGATCTCGTCTCCGGACGTTTCTTTCCTGCGAAACGGGAAAAACGCAATACCCCTACCCCCTTTTTTCTTTATTGGAAGAATCGCTTATCTCGAACGGAAAACGCGAGTCGCGAACAGATTCATCCCCCGGACGTCGATTTCCTGACCGCGAAAAACAGTCATCCCCTGACGTCAATCGCGAAAAAAATACGCTCGTTCCCCCGGACGCCGATTTCCTGACCGCGAGATAGACTCATCTCCCGGATGTCGATTTTCCTGAAACGCGAAAAACGACTTTCCTCGTCCGACGCGACAACGCCCTGTCTCGCGCGTCTAGCGATTCTCGCCCTAAAAATATTCCCCTACCCCGCGTCACGACGCTCCTCGACACCTGTACCTCCGTCAATCGCGCTCCGGCCGTGACGCGCGTCGCTTCTCTTTTCCACCCCTCTTCTCGGCGATGTCGCTCGCGCGCGTCGCTCTGTGCGCGATCGCCGTCGTCGTCGCGGCGAACCGCGAGTCCAACGAGAGCGAGACGGCGACCCGATATCTGCAGAAATATGGATATCTGTACAACGATCTACAGAGGTCCCCGTCCGGGAACACCGACCGAGATATCCGTCAGGCTGTCGAGCTGTTCCAGGAATACTACCGACTACCCGGCAACGGCGAATTGAACGAGGAGACGCTGAATCTGATGCGCAAACCGCGATGCGGCGTCGAGGACGTGTCGGAGCGCACGTACGCCCCGCTCGGGCGCAAATGGCCGAAGACGCATCTCAGGTGGAACTTCCACCTGGCCACTACGCAGATGCTGAAGACGGCTCGAGCCGCGTTCGATCTGTGGACGGCGAATTCGTCGCTGACCTTCGAGCGCGATTCGCAGAACCCCGACATTCTGATATCGTTTCGCGAGGGTCTTCACACGTACGCGGGCTCTCGATCGGACGGAATGTGCTCGGCGGATCTGGACGGTCGCGGCGGGGTACTGGCTCACGCGTTCTACCCGACCGGAGACGTCGACTTCGTCTCGGAGGTGCACGTCGACAGAGCGGAACCGTGGCACATATACCTGACCGACAATCCCGCGGGAACGCAGCATCTGCTTCAAACTCTGACGCACGAGATCGGTCACGCTCTAGGTCTGATGCACACGCCCAACCCGGACGCGGTGATGTACGCGTTCGCGCCCGATAAGTCGTTCCCCGTTAAACTTGGTCTAGAGGACGTTCTTTCTATTCAGCATCTGTACGGCGCTAAGAAAAGCGCCAAATTTCCGAGAACGACGACGACCGCGCCGACGACGACGACCGCGCCGCCACCGACGACGACGACGACGACGACGACGAGCGCGACGGTGGACGTCGAAACGGACCTGTGCGCCCTGCGGCGCCCGGACGTCGTGCTGGTGTCGAACGGCCGACTGTACGTCGCGCACGAACGACGCCTATGGTCGGTCGATCTCGACGGAAAAGCCTACAAGAGGCCGATGCTGCTGACGGACTACATGAATTTTCTCCCCGAGAATTTCACGCGTCTGACGGCCGCGTACGAGACGCCCTCGGGCGGTCTCGTGCTGTTCGCGGACAGGAGAGTCTACATGGTCACCTATAATCCGCGTCTGGCTCTGGTGCCGACCTGGCCGAAATCCTACGCCGAGCTCGGAATTCCCGCGGACGCGAGGATCAACGCCGTGGTGAGCACGAACAAAGGGCGGACCTTCGTGATATACAACGACGAGATCGTGGGCGAGATGGACGATTGCTCGATGAGAATCGTGAAATTTTACACGATCGGGAAGATATTTCCGGGGATACCCTCCGGTGTAACGTTGGCGTTTCGGTACACGGACGGTAATCTGTATTTCGTCGGGAGGAAGACAGTTCTACAGATTCAACGACTTCGCGAGGACCGTGACTGCGGCCGGTAGATTCGACCTGGGGATCCTCGGCGTCGCTTGCCCGAGAGACGGACTGCTGCAGCAGTTGCGGGATCTCTTGAATCGACTCGTCAGAATCGACGCGCTCGCGAGCGGCGATAATCTGTCGGAGGAAGGGGAGGAACGGGAAACGGAGGGATAAATCGCGGTTTCGCGCGTCACCCTTGAATCGGCGAGGAGGGTTGCGATATATATACCATCATCCCCTGAGACTGCCGTTATTGCGCGATCAGTCTCGCGACGATATGTATTCGCCGCCGCCGCAGCCCACGCACCTCGAGGCGCGCTACTCGGACGGAGACCGCGATAACGTCGCGGGTGGAGCGAGAAAGAGAGGACTCGACGAGCGATCGGCGGAACCGAGCCGGAGCAACGGCGACGAGCGGAAAAAGACGTGAGTCGACGCGCGATCTAGCTGTCGCGACTTTTTTTTCGTCGTTGTCGCGATTCTCGTCGTTGTCACGATTCTCGTCGTTTCACAGACGCAGGGTCTCGAAGCGCGACGCGGAGCGTCCGCAGCGGATTCTGGGAAGGAGATACGAGCTGACGAGAACGGGATACAAGTTCGTCGAGGTCGGTGTCACCGTCGTGCTCCCCTGCTACGTGACCATCGTCATAGGGGATTGCCACGGCAAGGAGATATCGCTCTCGCCCGAGACGTGGAGGGAGTTTCTCGACCAGAGACGCGTCGTGCTGTCCCACCTGCACAGCGGCGAGAACCACGCTCCGCCGCCTCCGATGTGCCTAGCCGACGGAAACCTGACGCTGCGATTCGGAAGGATACACAACCAGCCTATCCTGCGCATAGACACGTCGACGACGCGTCTCGTCGCGTCGATGAGCACGGTGCTGTTCCTGTTTGACCTGGAGCTGTGCGTCAATCGCGTCATCGTCACTCTGTCGTCGATGACCGGCAGGATCGACTCGAGGCTGTCGCGCTTCCTCGCCATCGCGGCCACCGTGGCGGATCCCGCGAACGTCTCGAGGGCGATACGCGAGAGCGAGACCTTCGACCGCGGCGATATCGTCGACTGCGAGTTGGCCGCTCTGTGCTTCGGTAGAGAGAGATCGTAACGGTGTAGCGATAGCGGTAAAACGATAATAAAGAAAAAAAAAAAAAAACCTTGTACAACTCTTTATTTTTTCCCTATATCTAAGAAACGAGATGGGAGGAAAGCGGAGAAAATGAGAAAGAACCAACGTTTTTTTTTTTCGAACAAGCGTATATTTTTCCCTTGAGATACATCTCAAAAGTTGCCTCGCCCGCTATCGTAGGTAAGATTCTTCGTCTCCTTCTGGATCCCCGGAACCTTCTTCAGATCGTCCGCCACGAGATCCATCATCTGCAGCATCAACTGCCGCTTGCGATCCGCGCGCGAGAGAGAGGTGAGAAACTGAGCTCTCACCTTCGCGTATCTCCACCATTCGCGCTTGTCCCTGCTGACGATATCCTTGACGTCGAAGACGTCCATGCGAACCAGCTGAGACCCGATCTCCCCCGGCGACCTGAGGGTGAAGAGTCTTCGGTCCTTCATGCTCGAGACGTACTGCGGTACGCGATCCAGATCGCGATCCGACGACAGATCGAACAGCGCGTCGAACCCGCCGCCGTTCTCCTCGTCCTCGTTCGCGCCGTACGCGTGATCCGTCGGGACCGCGTTCGCCGCCTTTACGGTCGAATCCGTCGAGACCGCGCCCGACGCGGAAGCGTCCGCCGCCTTGACGGTCGACGCGCCGTTGACGTGGCTCTCGTGTTCGCTGATCCACTCGTAGAACGTATCGTGCGTCATCAGACCCTTCACCAGCGACGAGTACACCTTAGACGGAAATTGGGCGCGAACGAAACGATACATGTCGTCCACGGAACAGGTCGGACTCACCGGACCTTCCTTCAGCCACAATCCGTAGAGCTCCGTGATCGCGCTTCTTATCTCCTCGCCCTCGCGCACGCGGCGCGCACCCGTGTCCCTCTGATTTGTCAGGTATCTCGACACGCTCGCGAGAAAATCTCTCAGGTTTCGCGTCGCCGAGCGCTCGGGTCTCCATATCTCGTTCAGCAGGTCGACCAGGGCGAAGGTCGGCGATTCGACCTCCGCGCCCAACGGCGAATCGTCCAGGATCGCCATTATCTCCGCGTCCTTCTGCTGACTCTCCGCGACGTTCATGTCGACGTTCCTCGCGCTCTCGACCGAGTCTCGACAGACGTCTCTCGCGCTACCCCGCGATTTATATAGGATCGATCGGTCCGATAAAACGAAGAGTCCTCTCCGCCGGTAATCGCCCCGATAAAACGCGACTCCAGAACGCCCCGCTATCGCCCGACCGCATCCGTCGCCCTCGCGCACCCCCGACGTCCGCGCGCGCCGAGGGCGACCGCACCCCCGTCCCCGAGAGTCGCGAGCCGTCGGGCGACCGCTCGCGCCCGCGAGGGACGGAGAGAGAAAAAAACGGTGGCGACCTCTGCCGCCCCGCGAGAGAGAGAACAAAATCTCACCCCGGGGCGAAAAAAAAAAAAATCTCACCGCGCCGCCCCTGACCGAGCCCAGGGGGATGATCTCGACGATCCGCCCCTGGGCGCGGGGAGGTCCGCTGCGGTAAGGGGAAAGAAATTTTCCCTTCGTCGCCCACCTGCCTCTCGCCCACCCCTCACGGCTATCCCCACAACTCACTGCGGCCCGTCCCGACCCCCCGGAGGGAGCTTCCATCATTTCAAAGTGTATACTGTACTCCTACTGGCATTTAATATTTGTGGAATGTTATTGGAGTATCAACGTATATCCGTGTAGCCTATGGAGGTTTTAAAAAACTAGTCCTTTATCCTGAAGAAATATTTGGAAGGATAAAAGCCATAGTGGTGTAAGTCAAATTCTTTAAGATATTGACTCGTGTGCATAAATGCAATCTATACAATATATAAATTGCATCTATGCACACGAGTCAATATCTTAAAAAATTTGACTTACACCACTATGGCTTTTACCCCTCCATTTGTAGATTGGCTTTTATTACTGGAAATACTATGTTACACTTTAAGAATAGTCAAAATTATATTAATGTTTGAAGATAACAAGCACGAAAAATGTTAGAAAAGGAAAAATTTACAGTATGGAAGTAAAGAAAGTGTTTGTATTTAACGTAGATGTATTCTAACACTTGGTATAAAAGATAAGAAAAGATAGAGATAATGAAACGATACAGAAAATGCTGTTATAAAAAACACATATGGCAAGTATGATATCCCTTCTTCCCTAGGCAGTGGCTTCGCCACATTAGCCCTTTTGCCTGGTCTGGCCTTCTTCCTTGCCGAGGCACAGGCCTTTCCACCCGCTCGGTGACCGGACGGCCTTCCTAGGTCAGCACACACCGGGCACCGTGGTTTGACCTCGCACTCACGAGCCCGATGGCCCTTCTCTCCACACCGGTAGCACCGTGTGCTTCGGTCTACTTCATTCGGGCAGTTCGCCCTAACGTGGCCACCCTCCAGGCACTTGAAACACTGGAGGGGGCGCACTTCGAGCAACTGCACCCTGGCAACAAACCAGCCGATTTGCAGTTTGTTGCCCTCTCCCACAACGGCGTTTATCGCCCCCAGTGGGCACTTGACCCAGGCCGTATTAAGACCGTTGGGTCCTCTACGCAACGGCCCCACCTGCACCTGTGTCCGCAAGCATCCTCCGGTCTCTGCCACCGCTGCCGCCAATTCCTCCGCCGTGACGGAATCCACGACATCCAATACCCGGATTTCTCCGGTCTTCACGGGCCTTGAGATTCCTGCGAAAAGCGCCTCCATTCGCCTGGCTAAAGCGTCGGCCTTTGCTGCTCCCTCCACTCCTGGGATTTCTATCAAGAGGGCCCCAGTTTGCGCCTTCTTGGGCTTAAGGCCCCCTTCGATCCCGAGTTCTTTTAGGGAGATGTTACGTCGAGCCTCCCTCATGAGCTCTTCGTACTCCCCTTTGTCGCTGGTGAGAGTGACCGCCGCAGTGCGCGGCAGCTTCCTCTTACCCGCTTTGCCTGCCTTCCCGGCCACGTCCTTGGCTGTCTTTGCCGGCACGGCTTTAGCGGTCCCCCGCAGAGTGAGGGTTTTGCTTCCACCAGCCGACTTCCCAGCCGCAGGCGCCTTACCACCCTGTCTCCTCCTCCCCTTTCTAGCCACCGTTGCCCATGTGTCTAGCTGGGCTCCGGCGGCGCTCGTGGGGGGGGGGGGAGGGGAGCATGGCTGTCTGCACTGCCTTGCACCCCACTTTTGGGATCAGGGCCCTTTACTCCCGGGTAGGGAGTAAAGGGCCCTGGCTTTTCTGCCCGCAGCAGCACCTTTCATTGTTGTTGCTGGCACTGCAGGCTTCAGCCTCTTTTTTCCTGCCACGCTCGCGTCCCTCTTCTTCCCGCTGCCCACGCTCGCTCCCTTCTCCTGCGCACGGGCAGAAATCTTCGTCGCAGGCTCCGTGCTCTTCCCGGCAAGGCTCGGCTTATTTTGAGCAGCAAGCCCCAGCCTCGCCATCATACTGGAAAACATACTCTCCATTTTGTTGGAGAGGCTGCTCAAAATTCTCTCCTCCAACGGCCGTTCCGTTGCCAGTGGACTTCTCGGCGGAACAGCCGCGTCTAGCAGCACAGGCTCCTTTCCTTGCAGGGGAGGCCTGTACGCCGGCGGCATCCCCTCCCTCTCAATGGCGGCCATCACCTCCAGTCTCGAGGACTCCACCATGCCCTGTTCCTCGTCGAAGGAGTCATCACGGATTAGCATGACCCTACTATTCCTCCTACTGCTCCTCCTCGTTACGGGCGAGTCGGAGCGGGTGTTAGCCGGCGCCTCGTCCACCTCCATCGGCGTCTCCCGCCTGAAGCGCTGCATTTCCTCCACCAGCCCTTGGAGCCTCCGGTTGTCCTGTTTTAGGGCGGCGATTTGACCCCGGAGCTCCTCCAGCTCGACGTCTCTTGCCAACTCACTCTCCTGGCCCATCCGCTGGATCATCTGCGTGACAGCTGCCGTGATGGTTGCCGCCGCACTGTTTAGGTGACCCTTGTCAGTACCTTTTAGGCTATGCGCCGTGGTGCACACCTTGTCGATGATCCTGATCTCCTCGAGGATCCTCCCCGAAAGGTCAGCCGTGGGTGCCATCCTGAGCTCCTCCAGCATCTCACGCTCCTTGACCCTCCGGTTTCTGGAGAGGGAGGGGGCCACCGTTGGGTCCGATAACTCCCTGATTCTCCTCTCCTCTCTTTCTCTCTCCATTCTTGCCTGTCGAGCCTTCTTGGACTCCGACCCCTCCGAGGCACCGGAGGCCCGCGAGCTGGTTGACACGGACCTGTCCCTTGACCCAGACTTGGAGCAGTCCAGTGCCTTGTTCACCTTTTCCATGACCAGGTCTATCCTCGACATCCTGACCAGGGGAGCGGGAGCAGTGAAGACGAAGTCTTCCCCCTTTCCTCCCGAACCGGAGGAATCCCTCTGGGACCCAGAGGCGTTATACCTCTGCGGTACTGAGGCGCTCCTCTCCCTCACGCTTTTTGGTCCTCCAGCTGTCGGCTTGACAGTCCTGGAGGACTTGCCCACCTCCTTGGAGGTAACTTTGGAGGTGTCGGGGGGAGTTACTCTCCCCGTCCTCGCCCTTCCAGGTCCTCCAGCTGCCGGCTTGACAGTCTTGGAAGACCTGTCCTTGCTCACCTCCTTGGGGGTACCCTTGGAGGTGTCATGGGAACTTGCACTCCCCGTCTCCACCGTCTCGACGTCGACGTCGTCGTCAATAATATTTTTTGAACTCATTTTTGTTCGATCCCGCTACCCGCTGCGGCTCTGAGTGGTAGGGCGCGCCCCACGACCGACCGGGATCACTCCCGACCGGCCGTGCCCCGGTGTACTCACCTGAGGTACCACCTTATGCCTCGGGCCCCCGGAAATAACATCAGGGGCACTGGGCTTCAGCCCCTTACACACCCGTGGGCGAGGCAAGCCTCCTCCCACGGGCTATCAGGGGTCCCCGGGCTCCGACCCCCGGGGCACCGCAGCGGGCGCCGAGGTCGGTCGTAAGACCTTTTTTTTTTTTTTTAACGTGGAGAAATCTTCGACCGCAGGGTTCCCGGGCCAAGGACCGGTATATGGCCCAGCGACCCCCTCTGGTGGTTGAAGGGAAAAGACCCCCTCGCTCTTCGGGGTGTAGAGAGCGAGGGGAGTGTGGGATTTTTACCCACTAAAACTCCACGGGTGTCCTTTGATACGTCGCTTGAGGGCGCCCGGGACCTGGTTATCATTGCATCCGGAGCGCCCCCGACGCCTAGCCCAGGTGGGCTACCTTTCTCGAGCCATTGGCTCGTGGCTCAAAGAGCCCTATTGAATCTAGTGGCGGCGGAATGTGGACACCACCCACCCCGCCGCTCCTCCCGTTGTTGGGGGAGAGTTTGCTCGGCGCCCCGTTATCCCCGCCGGGACGTCAAGCCTCCCGTCCTCCGGGGGGGTCCCCTCGTCGGAGGGGGTGCCCCAGAGGTACGGCTCCTCTCTTGCCGCCTTAACGGCGGTGTTTGGCCCTGCTGGCAAAGGAGATGCCAGCGGGCGGAGGCCGGGGGTAGCCGACAAAACCATTGACCACCCCGGCCCCCTGAGATCTAGTGTGGGAGGTCCGCCGCCGGGGGATCTCTTTCCCCGCGACGGATTCTCTCCGCCTCCTCTTTAGCGGACATCACCTTCCCGCAAAATTGCAGGAAGGCCCTCCACTTTTTTTCGTTCCCGACCATAGCCGCCACTATGGCCGGGAGGGAGAGGTCGTTGCCGACCTCCCTCTGTAGGACACGGCGCTGTTCTGCCCACGCTGGGCACTCTTCCAGCGTGTGCTGCGCCGTGTCCCTCACCTCGTCGCAGTGATGGCACTTAGTCGTGGCCTCCTTCCCTATTCTGTGCAGGTACACACCGAAACATCCGTGTCCGGTGAGCACCTGCACAGCGTGGAACGATAAACCATATCCCCGACTGTCCAGCCATTCCGCCAGACAGGGTTGGATGGCATCAACGGTCCTTCTACCAAACTCGACGTTGGCAAGATAGTCCCGCCAACGTCTGACCAGAGCCGCCTTCTCCTGGAGCCTTATCAGCCGACGGGCCCTTGGCAGGATTTGCGCTCTCCCCGCCTGCAGCCCCCTTGTACGCCGATGGACGTCGGCGTACTGCCGAGCCGCAAGCTCTAACGGGGGGAGACCCGCCAGGACCGTCGCCGCCGCATGCGAGACCGTGCAGTAGGCGCGTGACACTCGCAGCGCGATGGCGCGCTGCACTTGTCGCAGCTGCGCCTGGATGCGCCGCGAGCCCTCCGCTGCCGACGCCCAGATCGGGTCGCCGTACAACGTCACTGCCTGCACGGTCGCGGCGTATAGCCGGCGAGCACGACCGCTCGCCCCTCCCAGATTGGGCATTAGCCTAGCAAGGCTTCTCGCCACACCCTTGGCTCTGGGAGTTAGGCGAGTAAAGTGCTCGCCAAAGCTCCAGGTGCCATCCAACCAGAGGCCCAGGATCTTCATATGGGCCTCCACGGGGACACGCGTTTCCTCCACTACGATGCTGGCCCTGGGCGGCTTTCCCACCGACTTGTCATAAAAGAAGACAGCTTGTGTCTTCTGGGGAGCCACCCTGAGGTCCACCTCTCGCATCGCGGCCACAACTGCCCTCACTGCGACATTCGTTTTGACGATGGCCTCCTCCCATGTGTCGCCCTCGACTCCCAGGAATGTGTCGTCGGCGAAACCATTCAGCCAACATCCCGGGAGGAGGGCGACACGGAAGGTCGGTCGTAAGACCTGAGTTCCACTCTCCCGGTTTTCGAGGGGGGACCCTGCCCCGTTTCAGCTGCTCCATCGCCCGGAGCTCCCAAACCTGGGTTTCGAGGGCACGAACCTCCCTCCGACGGTCTTCCTCCGACCTTTGGGCGATCCTCAACTGCGCCGTCAGGTCCGCCACCTGCTGCTTCAGGAGAGCCGTGTCCCCGCGGTCCTCGAGTCTCTCGACTAAGACCCCGACGATATCTTTGGTGAGGGCAGCATAATCCCTCAGCTTACCGCTCATGGCGCCCTGGAGGTTCCTCGAGGCCAGCCTGATGGACTCCACGTTCTCCATCAGCTGGCACCCAATATTGCCCAGCCGGGCAACCTCCATCCCCTTCAGCGAACCAGGCTGCAGGTTCCTCACATAAGTGATCAACTCTGCCTCCTCAGCTGTGGCCGCTGTTTTGGCCACTTTCCTCGCCCTGGTCTTTCCCTTCGATCGTGGCGGGGACCTCTTATTGTTAGTCTCGACGCCTGATTCATCGTCGGTGTCCGCAATCAGGGGAGTCGATCGCGTGACGCGTCGCTTGCGTGCGGTCTTCACTCGAGTCCGCCCTGTCGGCCTGCGTCAGCGGACTGATTTCCGCCTTCCTCTTGACCGACTCCCTTTTTTTTTTTTTTTGTTACGTGCGGAAATCTTCCACTACTGGAATCCCTAGGACTAACGTCCCAGGTTTCGACCAGTAGCCTCCTCTTGTACAAGGAGGGGGAAGACCCCCCCGCTCTCCGGGCAGAGAAGCGAGGGGAGTGCCGGATTCTATGAATAGCACATCGCCAACGATACTGCATTCATGAGCCTGCCGGCTAAAACCGCACGGGTGTCCTTCGCTGCATCGTATAGGGGGCGCCCGGGAACAGTTATTATGCGTCCGGAACGCCCCCCGATGCGTGAGCCAGGCATGGCTCCCAGTCGCTGAACCTTTGAGGCTCCGTGGCTCTCGCGAACCTACTTATCGCGTCTGCGGCGGGATGTGGACACCATCCACCCCGCCGCCCCTCCCGTTGTTGTTGGGAGTATTGGTCGATGCTCGGTGCCCGCCGGGCCATCGACCACCCATCCTCCGGACGCCTTCCTCGTCGGAGGGAGACGCCCGGAGGTGCAGCACCGCTCCTACTGCTTTTTAGCAGTAGTGCCCCCCGATGTTGTTGGGGGGAACGGACCAGGCTTGGCCCGCTGGGCTCTATGGAGGACCCACCGCGGGAGCAGCCCGCTCCCCACGGCGAATCCTCTCGGCGTCCTCCTTCGCGGTCATTACTCGACCGCAGAAGGAGAGGAACGCCCTCCACTTGTCTTCCCTCCCGACTATGGCCGCCACAATAGCCGGAAGGGAAAGGTCGTTACCGACCTCCGCCATGAGGACTCAGCGCTGCTCCGCCCACGCCGGACAGTGTTCCAGCGTGTGCTGCGCCGAGTCACTTTCCTCGTCGCAATGGTGGCATTGCGTGGTGGCTTCCTTCCCTATTCTACACAGATACTCACCGAAAAAACCGTGTCCGGTGAGTACCTGTGTAGCGTGATATGTTATCCCATACCCCAGACTGTCTAGCCATTCCGCTAGACAGGGTCGGACGGCGTCGACGGTCCTCCGCCCAGGCAGCGCTGGGTCGGCGAGATAGTCGCCCTATCTGGCGATGAGGGCCGTCTTTTCCTGGAGCCTGACCAGTTTTCTGACCCTATCCGTCAGCTCGACTCCCCCCGCTCGCAGCTCTTTCGTACGTCTGTACACCTCCGCATGTTTGCGAGCTGCGAGCTCCAATGGGGGAAGCCCGGACAGGGTCGTGGCCGCCGCGTGCGACACGGTGCGATACGCGCGTGACACTCTCAATGCCACCGGGCGCTGGGCTCGGCGCAGTTGCGCCCTGATTGCGTTGCCTCTGCGCCCGGGGGCCTCCGCCGCTGTCGCCCACACCGGGGCGCCATATAGTGCCACGGCGTGCACCGTCGACGCGTACAGCTGGCGAGCACGGCCGCTCGCCCCTCCCAGGTTGGGCATCAGCCTCGCCAGGCTGTTAGCCACACCCTGAATCCTGGGAGTTAGGCGAGCAAAATGCTCGCCAAAGCTCCAGGTTCCGTCCAACCAAAGACCCAGCAGTTTCAGCTGGGCCTCCAGGGGGATACGGGTCCCTCCTACCATTATGTGGGCCCTTGGTGGCTTCCCCTTAGAGCGATCATAGAAATACGTCGCCTGCGTCTTCTGGGGAGCCACCTTGAGGCCCACTCTCTCCATGGCTGCCACTACGCAAGCCACGTTTGCCCTCCGTCGGGCCTCCTCCCAATCGTCGCCCTCCACGCCCAGGAAGGTGTCATCTGCGAAACCAGACATCCAGCACTCCGGGGGGAGGGCGACGCGCAGGACTGCGTCGAATCCAAGGTCCCACAGAAGCGGGCCAAGTACTGACCCCTGTGGGACAACCCGCACTACCAACCTCACCCTCTCTATGCCGTCTCTGTCTGTATAGACCAATTTCCTGTCCCGGAGGTAGTCATGTAATATGACCTTTAGATACTGGGGGACTCTGTGATGTTCGAGAGCCCCCCGTATCACCGACCATGGCAGGGTGTTAAACGCGTTTGCAACGTCGAATGAGACGCCTAATAACACCCTGCCTTCCGTCGCCGCGGCTTCCGAGAGGGCTTTGATGCGTTTGACGGCATCGATCGTCGAACGCCCTGCTCGAAAGCCGTACTGGTCCGGCGATAGGTCCGGACCAGTCCGGGACAGGTGCCGGACAAGGCGGGCGGCAATAATACGCTCAAAGAGCTTGCCGACCTCGTCCAGCAGACAAATTGGCCTATACGCCGAGGGTGAGTCGGCGGGTTTTCCTGCTTTTGGGAAGAGGACCAATTTCGCGACCTTCCAGGCTTGGGGAAATCAGCCATCTTTCAGGCACCGCGTGTACAGTTCGCGGAGCCTCTCGGCCAGCTCCCCCGTGACCAAGGACCACGCCTTACCGGGGACCCCATCCGGCCCCGGAGCTTTACCTGCCTTAATCTTCCTGGCAGCTTGGACCATTTCTGATAACTCGACCTCGAATTCCTCCTTCCACTCCACCGGCTGTGGAGCGGGATCCATGGACGCCCTCGCCCTTTCCCCAGGATCATCGGGGAAGAGGGCATCCACAACCCTTTCGAGGAACTCGGGGTTGAGGCCTTCCGTCATTGGGGGCGCCCAAGTCCTGAGCTTGTTCAGGACTATCTTGTATGGGCGCCCCAGGAGTCCCGGTCTAGGTCTTGGAGCAACTCCACCCAGGCACGGTCCTTGGCCACCCTGATCGCTTTAGAGAGGGCGTATCTGGCGGCTCGGTACCCCTCTCTGGCCACCTCTAGCCTATGCGGGTCACGGCTTCTTCTGGCTCGCAACCAGATTCTCCTGGCTTGGACGGAGGAGCGCCTTAGCTCGGCAATCTCCTCCGTCCACCAGTATGCCGCTTTACGTGGACTAGGCTTGACTCGGGGCATCCCCGCATCACATGCGGTAGCCATGATGTCCCCGAGCCATCCAGCCGCCTCGTCCACGGTCTCGAACTCATCGATCGGCATTTCTTCTTCCATAAGGAAGTATGGATCGCGGCCCTGTATAGCTCGCGATCCATCTTCCTGAAAGCCCATCTTGGGCTTTTCCTTTGGGCTTCCCGGCGGCGGGCCTGAACCGCCGGGGGGGGCGATCGAGAGGCTCATCTCGATATATCTATGATCTGAGAGAGTTTCGTCCCCCTCGATCACCCCCCATCCACTGATGAGGCGCGCGGCAGGGGGGTTGACCCAAGTGAGATCCACTATGGACCCCCCCCCCCGGTCCCGCACGCATGTCTGGGTGGACCCCGCATTCCTAATGCAAAGCCCCAGGCCCGCCGCCCACCTCTCGAGGAGTCTTCCCTTCGCGTTGGTAACCGGGGACCCCCACGACGCCGACTTGGCGTTGAAGTCCCCAGCCACCACTGTCGGTCCGGGAAGCATCCTCGAGACACAGCCCCATAGGCTGTCTAATCGTCCCTCGTACTGGGCCGTGGTGAGGCTGGGGGGAGCGTACACCCCCACCACCGCAACACGACCCCACCTGACGGCAACGAACCCATCGCCCGCCTCGAGCTTGGTGCAGGCGGTGGGCTCGCTCGTCATCCTCCACGTGATTGCGACGGAGCCGCGCCGGTCACCCGCCCAGCACGGATAATCCGGCCGGACGCGGTACGGCTCCGCCATCACTCCCAAACCACTGCCGCGCTCTGCCATATTGTGAAGAAACACATCCTGGGCAGCGCGACAGTGGTTGAGGTTAGCCTGGAGGATTTTTTGGGCCATTACTGGCTTGTTCCAGCGGCGGCCCCCTCCGCCACCTCCTCGTCGTTCCGTCCGCTGTTAATCGGAACCGATACGGTCGGCAACGCCGGCATTCCCTCAACGGGCTGGACTCCCCCAGTCGCCGGCGCCTTCAACGCCGACGACGATAGAGCCCGTTTCCTATCTTTCCTCCTTCTTTGTTCTTTGGGACTTTCGTCCCTGGTCCCTCCCTCGTTCGAGGCCAACCTCTTACGTGAGGGAACAGCCTGAACCACCTCAATACTTCTTATCGTCGGTGCCCGGGCAGGAGGGTTCAATTCGACCTCCATATCCTCGCCCGGGTTGCCGGAGCCGCCGGCCTTAGGCGCCGGTTTAGCCCTCTGGCCCGGCTTGCCCCTCTTTGCGGAGGCGCAAGCCTTTCCACCCGACCGATGGCCCGATGGCCTGCCCAGGTCGGCACACACGGGGCAACGTGGTTTTGCGCTGCAGTCGCGCGCCCGGTGGCCTTCCTCTCCGCACCGATAGCACTTGGTGCTCCTGTCGGCCTCGCTGGGGCAATTTGCCCTGACGTGGCCGCCCTCCAGGCATTTAAAGCACTCAGGGGTTGCACCCTCGCGACGAACCATCCTAGCTGGATCTTGTTTTCCCGGTCCGCAATCTTATTGATCGCCCCCAATGGGCATTTGACCCACGCCGTGTTCAGCCCATTGGGGCCTTTGCGCAGGGGGCCCACTTGTACCTGCGTGGTCGTGCACCCCCCGACCCCCGCAATCTCGACCGCAATCTCCTCTGCGGAGACAGAGTCCTCGATATCGAGGACCCTAATCTCCCCGGTCTTCGTGGGCCGTGCCACGACCACTCCTTCTCGCCCTGTGAAGAGCGCCGTCAGACGCCCCGCCAGAGCGTCAGCCTTGACCGCTCCTTCCGCGCCCGGGACCTCTATTAGAAGGGCTCCCGTTTGCGCCCTTTTTGGTCGCAGGCCGCCCTCTATACCCACGTCCTTGAGGGAGATATGCTTCCTGGCTTCCTTCAGAAGCTCATCATACTCCCCCGTCGCGCTAGTAATTGTCACCGCCGCGGTGCGTGGCGGTCTCCTCCTCCCATCCTTGTCACCTTTTTTGGTTGACTTCTCGGCTAGCTTCTTCTTCTGCGTGGCAGGGGCAGGGCCTCTACCCTCGCCAGTCGTCTTGCTGCCAACCGACGCCTTGGCCGTAGCGCTCTGACCCCCCTTCCTCTTTCCCCCCCTTCTTGACCACCGTCGCCATGATTCGGGCCCGGCAGCACTGGTGGTGGGGAGTGGTACGAGACTGTTATGCCCAGTCTTTTCCCCATTCTTCGGGCCAATCCTGCCCTGGACCGTGCCCTCTTGACCAGCGGACTTGTTTGTTTTCGCCGCTGACTGTGTGCCTCCCTTGACCGGTTTTTTGGTCTGGGTGCTCTCCTTGGGTTCACTTTTTTTTGCGGGACTCGGTTTCGGTGGTGCGGCAAGTCCCGCTTTCGCCATCATCTTGGCAAACATCGCTTCCAGTTTGTTGGAGAGGCTGTTTAAAAGCCTCTCCTCCAAAGGCTGCTCGATGGTCGTCGGACCGTCCTCCCTTGGTGGGATGGCGTTCTCCAGCACCGTTGACCCCATTCCCGCTAGTGGAGGTCTAAGCACCGGCGGCGCTCCCTCCTTCTCGATGCTCGCCAGAATTTCAAGCCTTCTGCCTTCCGAGGCCTCCTTCTCACACTCCTGGTGTTCCTCGTCGGAGGAGTCGTTTCTGAGTACATTTACTCTCTTTGCCTTCCTGGTCCTCCGTCCGACTGTAGGCCAGCCGGGAGGGGCAGGTCGGTCACCGTCGTCCGTCTCCATCCGCACTTTTTCGGTGGACTGGCAGCTGTCCACCCTCTTGCGAAGTTCGCAATTGTCCTTTTTGAGGACCATGATCTGCGTCCGCAGTTCCTCGCGATCGTCTTCTATCGCGGGTTCGTCCTCCCTCCCGAGCTTGTTCGTAAGGTGCGTAATTGCCGCCGTGACAGTGGCGGCCACCGTATTTAGGCTCCCTTGGTAAGTTCCCTTGAGGGACGCAGTCCTCGTCACCTTGTCCAACACATTTACCTGTTCGTGGATCCTGCGGATAAGATCCACGGTAGGTGCGAATTTGAGATGGTCGATCATCTCGCGTTCCTTGACCAGCCTACTCCTAGAGAGTGCGGCCTTGGTTGACGCGTCTTCCAAGTCGCGGCGCATTTGCTCCTCCTTCTCCCGCGCTTGCTTAGCCCATTTCACCTTCTTTGCCTCGTACTCCCCGGTGGTGATGGGCCTCCCTCTCTTCCTGCTGGTGTCGACAGTCCATATCTTATCGTCCACCACCATTACCGGCGTGTCCGACACCTCCGATCTCAGGGACGCATTAGACGCGCCAGACGCCGACCTGGATCGGTCGACCGACGTTCTACTCACAGTGCGTCCCCTTACCTTATCTCTCGTCTCCTCAATGAGGCGCGCCGTATCCTCCGCCAAGGTATCCTCAGCAGATGCGCTTTCCAGTGGCGGGAGGGAGCGGCCGGACGAAGACCCTCAAATCCTTCGCGAGCTTATAACTCGCTGGCCCGCTCACCTTACTCTTTACCGTCCTGGTGGACTTTCCCTCTGTTCGGCTGGTGTTCGCCGTGGTGTTTTGAGGATTGTTATCCTCAACCTCGTCCATCTCGACGTCTATTTCGACGTCCTCGTCTTCGCCCTCGTCTTTGTATTTGTATGTATGTAGATTGCTCATTTTTGGTCAATCCCGCTACCCGTCACGGCTCGGGGTTGCCCCCTATGCCCCAGCCCCCTGCCAGCAGCAGGGCGACGGGACTCCAGGCCCTTACTCACCCATGAGGAGAGGGCATCAAGGCCCAGCCCCCCATGGGCTTTCAGGGCTCCCACCGCTCCGACCCGGTGGGCACCGCGACGGGCGCCGCCACGCGGGGGGCCCCACGGACAGACAGGTACCGAAGGGTGTCGCACCCCACCCAAGGTCCTGCCCGCCGTGGCGACCAGCATAGTCCTTAACCAGGGCCGAGGTAACCTCCGCACCCTTACTCACTAACCTTCTACTCCGATGGCCGGGTTCGGGAGGGATGCGATCCCCGACCACCGGAGTTACCTTGCTCGTCGCCGGTCTATTTCACCCGGCGACCAGACCCGCCGGCCCCGACCTCGGAATATGTCCGAGCGGCCCGACGGGTCTCCTTCCAGAAAAATCGCCCGGCCCCAACCTCGGAATAAGTCCGAGTGGCCCGGGCGGTCACCCACCCAGGTCGCCTGGCCCCGACCTCGGAATACGTCCGAGCGGCCCAGACGACCCTCCACACTCGGCAGACAGTGGGACCACGTCCCTGGTGTGCAACCACCGAGTGTGGGCCTCTCCTCCAACCAGCCCAGGACCACGTCCTGGACCGGGTTGAAAGAGGGATACCCCCCTCCCCCTCCTGCCGGAGCACCGGCGTGCAATGGAGGAAAGAAGGAAGGGGTCTTCCCATTCCCTCGGCGAGACGGCATCCCTGCCCGCCTCGGGAACGGGGACCACCCTCCCCAACCCCACGCCGTGGTTTTTTATCGAGGTGACCTTCCTCTATGCCGGCGGGAGGTGTAAAAACATCCCCCTAACGGACCCGGCCGACCGGGCGACTTTTATAGAGGCCGCCCACCTCGCGGACCCTGAAAAGGGCCCCCCGGTCTCCGCCAGCCTCGCGGCTGACAGAGATTACGGTCTGTGGTGTGCTCTTGGACCCCGATCCTCGCCACCGGGCTCTCCCGACGGTCGTAGACCGCCGGTACTACCCCAGTGGGTCAACGGATCAAAGGGGAGCCCCCTCACCCGGTACCCAACGAATTGACGAAGTACCTTCGTCAAGGTGGCACACCCTCGAGGGGGTTGACCGACTCCCTAGGGTGTCTCTTCTCGAGGGTATACTCCACGTCAGCAGCCGAGGCGCTTGTGCAATCCTCGTCCTCAACTCTCCCAACCTCGTCCCGCTCCAGGCCAGTCGCGCCGAAGCCAGACGTCCTGTACCCCGTCGGGTCCACTCACTTGGAAGTCATCGACGGGCTCGTGAAATCGATTCCCGTCATGTCGATCAAATCAGCGATCGCCGGGTGCGCCACGGAACCCGCCGCGGCATCCACCGCGCAGAGGGCCAGAGCAGCCGCATCCTTGTCCTCGGTCCCCTTCAACACCACGGAGACCGCTACCTCCTGTGCCGCACCCATGGCCCCAGGGACACTGACGTGCGGCGGTGAGCGCTGTATAATTCTGCTGCGGTTAAAGGCAGCCTTTTCCGCCTCCGTTGTGACGGGCTCTATCGAAGGCTCCTTGAGCGGCTCCGTCTTCTTCTCCACGTTCTTCCCGGTCTTATGCCGTAGTCTCTCCTTGATCGGGGGGGGGGGGGGGGGTGGCCGAACCCGTCCCGCCTGGCCGGGCCGCTAGACGAGGAATCAACGCTAGCTCCAGCAAGTTATATCTCGCGATAACTCTTTCCGCAGCTGAGCTCGCAGACAACTCAGCTGCAACTGTAGCATCGCTGGTTAACGACGGTGGTATGGCTGGGTGCAGATCACCATCCAACCGCCGGCCCCTGGTATCCGAACCCAGGAAGTTCAATCCTATTTGGTCGTCCATTATCATGATCCTCATTGTTGGTTTGATTTCGGAGTTTCCTTCTCCTAGACCGGTTGCTAAAAAGCTGACGAGCCCGGCCTGCCCGGGGGCTTGGAGTGCTTATTTAGAGGTGGCACTCACCCGCCTCGTCATGGGATCCTTGTAGGACATAGGGCACTTTATAGAGCTCTCCCTTCCCAGAGGAGAGCCCACCCCGTCCAAGGAATCCCACCGCTGATCGTCCGCGACCGCTTATTGGTTATTCGCGGCTAACCTCCACGCAATATGAAGGCCGTCCCCCTATCCGCAACCCGGGGACGCGCCCGGCGCCAGTCAGCTCTGGATCCCCAAAGGGGCGGGGTCCGGTTACAACCTAACGTGTCCGGTTACAACCTAACCTTGCAGCCGGAGGCTGCAACGGGGACGTGCGAGCAGGAAGCGGCGACCGAGGAGCAGCTACCGTCCACCAGCGCTGCACCACCGACGGTCGGTCCGAGGATCGTCGCGGACGAGCAGATCACCGTCCCGAAATACGTGATCGAAGATCACGAGTAAGCCCACCTCGCGTTAGTAGAGTATATCACGCGCGGATGCGATTCGTACGTAGTCCTGAATTAATTTTGTTTGCTGTTAATTTCATTCCGATCGCATCCACTTTAGTCATAAGATATGTTCATTCAAACAGTATTATCGTTTTCTTTCTTCACGCTTAATGCGAAATGAGCGATTAAGTTAAGTGACACTTGCGTTCGTTAGAGTCTACACTCGTTACAGTTATAAGGTATATATATCCTAGCGGAAATGGACACGCCATGCGAGGCGTGAATAAATATTGTTGTTTTGTTTTCGGGTCATGATGACCGTATGTTTACAAATCGCTCACGGACGTCACAAGATAACCTTTCTCGATAGCTTTGCGCAATTCGCAGGATACCCAGCTACCCTCGAATTCACGATCGCCCGGGTCATCGTGAGTGCACGAGGCCTGCGAGAACGTTTCGCAGCAACTTCGACACAACGCGAACAATAATTTTCCGCGTACGCGATACGGGAGTACAGGGTGAAAGAGATCGCGCGGCGGTAGTACTCTGCAGCGAACGAGACCCTCGACCGTGTCGAAATTATAATTCGGTCCCGCCCCGATTAACGTGGAACATTCCTGGCCGATAAAGATATCGGGATGACCGATCGGGAAAGCACCGGTTTTCAATACGTAGGGGTACAGCGAGCACACGTCGACGTAGCGTATTCTCTCCGCACCCTTAATTTCGCAGCGCGTGGCTATATTTCCCGTGCGCCCGCCATAAAACGCGTCGCGAGGTTCGAGAGGTGCAAGTTTCAGCAACGGGTGGTTCTCGAAAAAATCTTGCATTTCGCGATTTTCGCGCGTCTCACGGTCGAAGGCACACTCCCATTTCTCCATTACGCGATAGCCCTGTTTTTGAAGGCGCCACGTCCTCGCGAGAGTTCGCTCGTAACGCGACTCGATCGTGTCTTCGCGATTCGCGGTCGAGAGCGCTCTGTCGCGATTCACCCGAAAGCACGCCGGGCACCCGTGCCAGAAACATCCGTGAAATTGAAGCACGTGACGACGCGTCAGCCTCGCCCCCGACACTGTCTCGTGCTTCTCGTAGTACCCATCGACGGGTGTGCCTTCGATTCGGTACTCGCGACCTCGCCCCGCGTGGATTATTGGGTGACCTAGCTCGTGCTCCATCCACACTAACCAGCGCAGAGCTTTACGCGACTGGTTATCCGCGTTCCTGTATCCCCCCGCTGGAATGATACCTATTTCCTTTTCGCGCAAAAAGTTTTTCTGAAACACACGCATGCATGTAGAGGCGATAGTTGTGCACTCTTCGAACGGGCACACGTTCCCGCGTTCTAAAAAGATCTTTCTAAATGCCATGCACGCGCGCCGTAGAATATCCACGTCGTTACGGCAATAGCGAATTATTTCTTCTTGAAAATTAAACATGTAGTTTTTACGGACCAGCTCCGCGTGCCACGTTAAAAACTGTTCGCGTTCCTCGGCTTTCATTTGTTCGGGCGAGTAATATCGCGCGTCGGGTATCGGACCGATATACGTTTGATTCTCGCGAGTATTGAATAGGTGAGGAAAAATTCCCTTGTCCGACGTACCCTGCAGCCCGAAAGCTTTAGGTAACTCGGATAATTTCATCGGCATGTAATTCACGCTATCGATAAATTTGGTACACCCGACCGTCATTACGATTATTTTTGTTCCGTTCAAAATCACCCGAGGTTCTTCCGTCGTTTTCCCGTTCTCTACCAAGTACTTTAAAATAAACTGCGCGTCAAAAGCTTTCGCGTTATGCGCGATACAAATGATCTTTTTAAAACATTTCGTCGGGCGCGTAGCGAAATCGACAAACTGTTTTACCGGATCGTGACGAAATATAAATTCGCGCACTCCGCACCAACGACAGCGCACCGTCGCGTCGTCTATCGCCGCGCATTTCTCGCAAATTTGCTGCGCAATGCAAAGAGTCGGCACGTGAATTTTAGTGCTCCCGCAGCCCTCGAGCGCCTCGTCTTGACGCGTTTCGAAATCGTAGAAGACGAAAGCGACGCAAACTTTGCCGGGTTTGTTATCAGCTAACGCTTCGATACGCGACTTTTCTCGCCCGGTGCTAGTACCAGGCTGTGGATTTTCGTTCACGGGTTTACGCAGAAGTAAAGGCTGCATATAACAATGATGATTCATAGGTTGCAGCGAGCGACACGTCTTGCAGTACGCTATGCCGCAATCGTGTCGCATTCGCGCCGATTTCACGAAACGCCCGCAACCCTCGCAAATTCGAACGGAATTACATACGCTCGCGTTTGATTTTCCGTTGTACGATTTTTCCGCGCGATGACGCGCGAAACACGAATCGCCGAAAAACGTGCGATTACACGTTTCGCATCTAACCATCCGCGCACAGGGGTCTTCGCACGACGTCGCGGCGTAACACCGCGGGCAGTTTTTCGCGCAACGATGCCCTCTGTCCTTGCGAAAGCCCTTGTTACACTCCACGCAATATCCTCCACGAGAACCGGCCGCTGCTTTTAAACTCAGTATGGGATTAAAATGACACGAACTCCTGTAGTGAATTAAGTTTAATCGATACTCGGCTTCACGGCCTAGAGTACGGAGTAACTCGTAGCCGTCGTACATCGGTTCCTCCCCGCGACCAAAAGTATGAAAGTTATATACTACTATCGCTATATTCTCCGCGGCGAGAAACCGTTGAAAACGCTCGATTTCGTGAATCCCGCATCCCTCTTCGGGAATCGTAATGCCGGCGTTCCTTACTAATTCTAACGCTAACTCGCGCTGTAACACGGAAGTCCGGCCTCTGATGGAATTCCAGCGTTCGTGTAGCTCTCCCGTGCGAAGATTTCCGCGCTCGCAATAAACTCGCGACACTACGAGCGCACGCGGGAGACACAAATTATCCGTATTACCGAGCTGTAGAATCGAGCGCTTAGCGACGTCCTCCCGAGTCAATTTATTCGCTACGCCGCCTCGGCCCACGGGGGTTGTCACGTTAAAAACGCGTATTACAAAATTTTCAGCGATATCGAGTCCTCCGGCGCTTTGCGCTACCGAACTCACGAGCCCCCATATGTCCTCGGGAGTTAAGTCGCGTGACGGACGAAACGACAGCCCTGCCGGTCCTCGTGTTAGATCCGCCGAATCGTACGTTAAGCCTACGTAGTCGTTCGGTTCGCTCGCGTGTATCGCATACGCGTAAATTTCGCGGAACGCGTTTTCCAGCCAACGCACGGTATCGGCGCCTTCGGTCAACGGCCGGATTTTAAATCGCGCCTCCCTTCCGAGAACCTCGAAATTTCTAAAGCGACGCGAGTTTTCCGCTTCTAAATTTATGTATTGAAAATTATCTCTAACCTCGCGACGACGCTGCGGCTGCGGCTGCTGTTGTTGCTGCTGTTGCTGCTGCCGTTGCTGCTGCCGTTGCTGGTGCCCTTGCTGCTGTCGTTGCTGCCGATGTTCGTCATCCTCGACGTCGTCGACGGCTGCAGCGGCGGCGGCGGTGATGAAATTATGCGGGAATTCTTCAGCGGGCGTATTTTCCTCCCGCTCGTTTCGCGATGTTGAAGCTTCAGCGGGACGACCAGCACCGGTCTGTACTGTAAATTAAACAAAATCACGTTAATCGACGATAACAAACCGCATTATTTTCGAAACTTATCTCTCGGCGCGACAAGCATACCATGTTATAGCGTACTAAGGTAACTCACCTTTAGTAACTTTATACGTTCGCGCGAGATTTTTCCAACCTTGTCTTTTCGTCAATATTCCGGCGACAAAGGTACCGGCGAGTATGATACGTCTAATAAGAGAAATACGCGCTGAAGATTACTCCGTGACAAATAAATCAAGAGTGAAGAAAAGTATTATTACCATTCTCGCGAGGATAGTATCTATCGTCATCGTCCTCCTCCACCTCCTCCGTCGCATCCTGCGTCTCTTCATCGTCTCGCTCTTCCTCCGCATTATCCTCGCTGTTATCATCTTCCTCCTCGGCATCCTCTTCCGCATCTTCTTCATCCTCCAACTCCTCCATTTCCTCCTCCTCCTCCTCCTCCTCCTCCCTCTCCTCTTCCTCCTCTTCCTCAGTTTCCTCTATGATTGCAGTTGCTAAAGATAACATTAAGTTGTTATTTATCTAGGCTATATTTGACGCGGTTTTTATTTCATCTTATTTTTTAAACTTACGCGGAGAAAATACATCGGAATCGGCCGGACTCGGCACTCTCTCCAAATCAACGACGTCAATCCATTCAGTCAGGTCTTCTTCCTCCGCGTCTAAAACAAAATTATATTCACTTATTATATTGTACAAATATTTTATGCGATAGCTTCTTACGGATCGTTATTTTTAAGTGTCTTCTTACCAGAAGAAAGTACGTCGACAAGGGGAATGTCGCGCGGAGGTACCGCATTCTCGGCTTCGAATCGCGCTCTTCCTGTAAAATATGTAATTATTAACAAATGTTATTTTTTAAATAATTAATTTTCATTGCGATTAACTTACTAGTGGGTACTTCGTCTGGTTCTTCTGCCGCGCGTCGTCGTCGTCGTCGTCGATCCTGTTCTCGTGGCATCGGCTCCACGGCAGCGACGCGGTTTGCTATTATAAATTAAATATTAAAATTTATCACCCATTTGTATTTTACTCTTTATGTGCTATTTTCGTGCACTTACCTGCATTTGCGTGACGGCGTTGAAAATCGGCTATGTGGCCGCCCCTGTCCGGTTCCGTGTGGCCGAACAGTTGGCGAGATTCTATTATCTCACAGATTATGTCGATCAGTCTTTGATTCCCGGCGCAATACCCGAGTTGTTCAAGGATGCACAGTAACGTGTTTGGACAAACTCCCGCGAAACGCCAGGAAACGTTATAATTATGTTCGTCGTCGTCGTCGTCGTCGTTGACCGATAACGCGGACACGTATTCTTCGGCGTTTAACACCATCGTTAACGTGCACCCCACGCTAAAAAAGTTTTCCAAAATTGCGCGAAGCGACATTTCGTATCGCAGGGGGAACCTCGCAAAAATCATAACACGAGCAAACGAAAAACTGACTCTTGGCTAACGATCTACCCCTATTTATACGAAGAAATATCTCTGATCATTTCTAGAAAAGTGGGGCTATTTTCCTGCGTAAAAATCTGTATTGGTGAATTCACTTATTAGTCCTATCTTCCGATCATCTAATTAGATTAGATCGAATTCTTCTCCGTTTATCCTCATCGGCAACGTCTTAAAAACGACGCGTGGATAATTCGGAGGGCGAAAACGATTTTTCTTCCACTTTGATCTCAGCCGAAATCGCCTATAGCATTTTGACCCCTGATATAACTCAGCTCTAGAATGATCTTAGAGATATTTTAAAATGCCGCGTAGGGGCTTCTTTTAGCGGTATTCCTTTTAACTTAGATATAGCCTTTGGTATCCTCTGATTTTTACGAGTATCCCCCGCATGTCAAAAATTCGCTTTACGACGCTTCTCTCTAACGCGCGTCCCCCATTACTTCTCGTTTTCGCGACACCCGAAGAAAATTCGGGCATCGTGCGTTACGAAAGGTTTCGCTTATAATAGGAACGCTCTAGCGTCGGTTAGCGGGGGGAAGGGGAAACCTACGATTCCAGGTATATCTCTACTTTACATCTTTCCGCGTGTACGTTACTTCAGTACTCCGTCTGTCAGTATAGCGAGACATAAGGCAGTATCGTCGCGTGAGAATCTCAACCTCGATCTCAACAATGCTGCAGCATGAGCGTAACGCCCGCGAAGCGGTAAGTGCAAAGTGCAGTGTTTAGTGATTAATAAGATAATTAACCGCCGATGTTTTTATAATAACTAGTGTTCTTGTTCTAGATGTTAGAGGCGGTGATGAACGAACTCCGGAGCAGGGTTAGAATAATAGCGCATCATCCTACGGTGAATGTAAGTATATACAGCATCGCGTATTTTATATAAAATTATAATTAAGCATATTTGGAATTAAATGTTATTTAATCTTCTTCCAGATATGGATCGGGGATGTAAACCTTCGCGGCTACGCCAATTTCGAACAGCGTCGCCAGAAGAGGCGAGAGCGCCGACATCAACGATATCTTATTGATCAGCTTTGGTACGAGACTCAGGAAGATAAGGTTTATGAAGCGATTTATTCGTCCCCTCGCGACATTTTTGATCTCGGTCGATTATTTGGCCTGCGGCCATACGACATCGACGTGCCGGAAGAGAGTTGGGCGTAAAAAATTTTGTATTTTGAAAATAAATTTTTTATTTTTATAAAAATTTAATTTAGTTTTTATTTTAATATAAATTTCCTTTTCTCTTTTCTTTTTTACATAAAATAAATAAAAGTTCCCTAAACTATAGCGTACCTTAAATGTAAAGGCGGCGTTCCAATATTCACTGTCAGTACTGAAAATTTATAGTTTACGACGCGTACATTATAAATTTTCAGTACTGACACGCCGAATAACGGAACGCTGCTTTAGTTGTAAAAAAAAAAATTACACCAAATTTTTAAAAACAAAAAAAAAGTTTGCTTTTTGCGAGATACGAACCAGCGTTCTCACGAGTATGAGTCAGGCACACTGCCATCGAGCCACGCAAACTTTCTATACAGCACTCTACAAAATTTTCTCATATGGACGAAATTTTTAACTTCGACTTTCTTAAAACACGTGAGAAGTATGCTTTCTTCCTTTCCACAATAAGATTTCGTAGCATACCATATCTTCACAAATATCATTATTATTAAAATTACTCTTGCGTCTCGTCATAAAACAAAAATAAAGTAAAAAAGTTTATCTTAAGAGGTACATCACCCTTACCACGACAGGATAAAACAGGAATAGACTAGTTTTCTGCTTACCCCTCCATTTCGTGGAAATATTTTAAACTTATATTTGTTATTTGCTTTGTTTAACCATCTTCAAACTTTAAAATTTTTCCCATAAAACCCGCCTCTTTCACATAAATTTTATTTGTTTGCTTTTTTATCAATGTCCCCATCTAGCGATATAAAACTTTTTAACAGATTTTTCCGTTAAATATTTTACAAGCTACTTCTTGTTCCAGATTAAATCTAGATTTTTCTCTCAACTGCGCGCGCAACCGCATTTTTTTGTGATGACGTAAACGAAACTATATAAACGAAACTAATCCTCCGAACTCGAATTCATTGCAGTCTCGTCGTTCGAAGCATCGACTTCACGAACGAAAAGCGCGCTTCTCAGTTCTCCTCTGTTGGCTTTGATTCCTTGTGTCATACGTTAGTGAAGTGTCAACAATGGCCAGCCACAAAGACGCTGACAATTCCGAGAAGCGGCAGTACACTCCCGATAAGGGACTCGACGTCGCGAGTAAACCCGAGCACTTACATATGTTGCTGTCGACAACATACGGACTCAACAACTCGCATACGAAGAGGCTGCACGTGGGTCTGCAAAGATCGTACGAGACGGGAGTCTTCACGCCGGTAGTCAAATTAACCGGCCATCATGCAGAGGGGATTTGTTTCGACGCAAATTCATGGCTGCAATTTCAAGAGAACATGGAGCTCATGAAGGAATATTTAAGCGGGAATAACAAAAAGCCGAATCCCGTCATCATCGAGAATATCACCATCAACTTTACCACGTCCTACGGAGCGCGGTCCATATTGGTGGCGTATAATGATGCTGTAGACTACTCTACGGAAAATACCATCGTGGAAGCGTCCGGTTCACCAACGCCGAAGAAACGAAAAACCTACGCTGTGGGAATAGTGATGCAAATAATTACTTTTCATGGACTGGAAAATATCGTGAAATGTGTCGACGCGCATTTACAACATTTGCAATCTCTATCGAATAATGTCAATGAGTGTATGCGTTATCTGATCAGTGAAATTGAGATAAATCTTCCCAAGGGTTACATACATAGGGAAATTGTAAAACTAACTCTAAGAGGAAATTACGACGATATCGAACGCAATGTACGCAGACAAATTAGCGATTTAACTTTTCTCGACATGTATTTTACCATAATATTTTACGAATTAATCGCGCTACGCTTCAACGAAATCTTTAATATAATTTTAGCGAATCGCGGTTCGTAAACGTTATGCAATTATTGTAAGCATAACTCTGCGTCATCTTTATTAATACATGGCTTAATTGTATTTCTCCAATGAAGAACTTGAAGTAATAAACATTCTTGTACTTTATACAACACCCGTCTATTTCTTAAACGCTTGCATCCCCACCCAGTAATAAACCGGTTTTTTCACATTTCAACGAAATATCGCATATAACGTAAAATTCTTACCTAAAACACGAGAAATCTAAATGTAACAAAAGAACCTCTCGAGTCGCGTCAAAACCTGTTTGCTCCTGTTATCCTCCCCCATCTAGTCGGGGGAAAAATATTTCCACCTTACCGGGCCCTCCCTTCTCCTCAAGACCTGCTCGAAAACCTCTTCTACCTAGAACGCGAGCAATCTAAATATATAACAAAGGACCTCTCGACTCGCACCAAAACCTGTTCGTTCCTGTTATCCTCCCCCATATAGTCGAGGGGGTGAAAATATTTCCACCTTACCAGACCCTCCCTTCCCTGCAAAACCCTGTTAGGAAAAACTTCCGCCAACTTGTCGGACACGCCATCCCCCATAAGACCCAACGTGTTCGAAAGACGCCATCTTGCCGGAACCTCCCTTCTCCGCAAAACGATAGAAACTTCCGCCATCTTGCCGGACATTCTCTTCCCCATAAGGCCCAACGTACTCAGAAAGCGCCATCTTGGCGGTCCCACCCCACCCCACCCACAAGGCCCCAGGGGGTGAACCGTTCATCCCCGGCGGGCAGCTAGGGGGTAACCAATCAGAGCCACCGGGCAGCTATGGGGCAAACCAATCACGTCGCTGGGCAGCTATGGGAGGCGCCAATCAGAACGCTGGGCAGCTACGGGGTAGCCAATCAGAACGCTGGGCAGCTATGGGTGGCCACGCCCCCGGCGCCAGAGGGATGGTGGTGGGGGTTTGTTTTGACGGCCAGGTGCCAGCCCACTACTGATAAAGATGATAAAAACGAAAGATGCACTAATATAAAAAAGCATAAAGTAGAAAATCCAGAAAATAAATCGGATTCAGAAGAGTCCGAATATTTCGAACCAAATGATGAAGTTCTTATTGTCGACAGAAACAAAGAAATATCGACAAATATTCAAATTATAGCTCCGGGACAAAGCAAATATCCAATACCTTGGCACTTAAGCGAAAATATTGATGAATTGTGTTTTCCAAGAATATTTGGAGGAGAAATTCTAGACAAGAGGAATAAATTGACGTATTCACAACGAATTAAATTTGAAGTAAGGCACAAAGATAGAAGATCGTGTCAACCTACAAGAATTTTATTTATGGCTAAACAAAAATTAGAAAAGTCAGTAATGTCCAACATAAATATTTGTTTAAGGAGAGTAAAGAGAAACAATAACTTAACTGCAGGAGAAATTAAAGACTCTAACTTTTTAAATGATTCTATTCGTTATAATGACGGATACAAATTTTTGAAACAAGTACGTTCGTCACCCTCGTATTGGGAAAACAAGAAAAAAAAATTACTTAGTATGATTAGACAATGTGGTATCCCCTCATTGTTCTTTACGGGTTCTGCATGTGAACATAAAAACCCTGATTTATTGAAAATTTTGTACAAAATACGAGAAAATAAAAACATCAGTACATATGAGGCAATACACTTGGACATGGCAGAGAAAACAAAGTTGATAAGAGAAGATCCTGTGACGTGTGTCAGATATATAGAAGAAAGATTCAATATGATTATGTCTATATTACAGAATGAATATGGCCCACTTGGAGAAAACTATGTAGTTGACCATTTTCAAAGGCGAGAATTTCAAGCAAGAGGTACAGTTCATACACATAATCTTTTATATTGCAAAAATGCACCGATTTACGACGAAGAAAATGAGGATGCGAATAAAAAGTTAATACAGTGGATAGATAAAATCATTACATGTGCTTACGATGATAAAAATCCATTGATACGTTTGCAAATACATCGGCACAAATCAACATGTTACAAAGGTCAAAAAAATAAATTTTTATGTCGATTCAATATTCCAATGTTTGTAATGAAGGAAACTATGATTCTCAAACCACTAGGAGGAAATGAGAAAACTAAAAATGATAAAACCAATAGAAAAAAAATAAGAGATTTAATGCCACTATTTTTCGAAAAAAATATACTCATATCTTTCGAAGACATGTTGGAACAATTAGAAATGACGGAAAAGAATTATATTCAAACAATTAGAAGTACGTTATCAAGAACTAAGATATTCTTGAAAAGACAAAGCAACGAAGTTGCAATTAATGCGTACAATAAAACCATATTGACTCTTCTGGAATCAAACATGGATATACAATTTGTTTTAGATCCATACAGTTGTGCTTCATACATGATTAATTACGTCACAAAAGTTGACGCAGGACTATCACGATTACTAAAAGAAGCAGCAAAAGATCTAGAAAATGGCAATTTGAATATTAGACAGAAGTTCAGAAAAATCGCAAACGTTTTCATAAACGGTAATACTATGTCTGCACAAGAAGCTGTTTACCATGTCCTTGGCCTACCACTTTCATTGTGCAGTAGAGCTGTTGTTTATATTAACACTGCACCGCAAAAAGGACGTGTTCGTATGTTAAAAAATGACAAACATTTAAAAAAAATAAGTGAATCAACAGATATATACTACAAAAATGTAATTGATAAATACGAGAATCGGAATTATCAAAAATTGCCTGATGTTTGTCTTGCCGAATTCGCAGCAAACTATGAAGAGAAAAGGACTACATACCAAAGTGATAGTGAGAGTGAATATAATGAAAACATTGAAATTAGAAAACAAAAAAAACAGAAAATTATTAGATTTCGTCGTTACAAATTGCAAGAAGACCGATATAATTATTTCAGAGAACAGGTTTTGTTGTTCCTACCTTGGAAAAACGAAACAGATGATGTGGAGACACAAAATTGTGAAACACTTTATAAAGAAAATATTCATTTAATTGAAAATAACAGAAAAAAATTTGCAGTAATAGGTGATGCAGAACTTGACAATGCGTTAACTCACGCACTGCAAGATCAACAAGATGTAGAAGATGAGGAGGTAGAATCTTTCATGAATACAAAAATTCCGAAAGAGCAAGAGATAGATATATTCGGTCAAACAGGTGTAGCAGATTGTTCGAAGGACACTAAACGAAAAATAAGTAGTCCACCTAAATCGACCAAAGAAGAAATGATGAGAATTCTTCAAAAATTAAACGACAAACAGAGGGAAATCACAATACACGTTTTACATTGTTTCAAAACTGGTGATTTACCAATTAAACTGTACATCAGCGGATCAGCAGGGATTGGAAAAAGCACAGTCATTAACGCGATTTATCAGTTATTATTGGATTATTTCAACGAGACACCTGGAGAAAAAAATTATTTGGTCAAAATATTATTATGTGCTCCCTCAGGAAAAGCAGCATTTTTAATAGGTGGTGTAACGTTACACACTGCTTTTGCTTTACCGATAATACAATACGGAGGGCAAATGCCAGAATTGTCAGCAGATGTGGCAAATACTATTCGAGAGAATTTAATAGAATTAAAATTGTTAATTATAGACGAAATATCTATGGTAGGTAGTACAATGTTCAGTCGAGTGGATACAAGATTAAGACAAATAATGGGTCGTGATAAAAGCTTTGGTGGAGTTTCTGGAGGAGTCCTGGTGGTCGGTGATCTTTATCAATTACCACCGGTTATGGGTACTTCAATATATCTGTGTCCGAAATCTTGCATGTTAAGCGTATTTTCAAAAAATGTTCTGTGGAATGAATTCGAATTCTTTCAATTAACAGAAGTAATGAGACAAAAAGAAGATAAAACGTTTATTGAAGCTCTTAACAACCTTGCAAAAGGAACAATGTGTGAAAATGATATTGCTCTAATTAAGTCAAGAGAAACGACAGAAGAATACGTTCCAAAAGATGCAATTAGATTATATGCTGATAATCACTCAGTTGATAGTTTTAATCAATTAAAAATCGATTTAAAAGATGGTATAGCTTATGAATCTATAGCCAAAGACACAATTTTAGGAAAAGTTAGTAGTAAATTAAGAAATAAATTACTAACGTCATTAAAAAAAAGAAAAAGAACAGAATGTGGTGGCTTGGCTTTCAAAGTTATATTAAAAATAAGTATCAAATACATGATAATTACTAATATAGATGTAGAAGAAGGCCTAGTTAACGGAGCTTGTGGTATATTGAAAAATATAACGTTTAAACCAGGTACAGGTGAACCAATTAAAATTTGGCTTGATTTTAATAATAATAAAATTGGGGTGGAACAACGAAGACCATATATAAAGAATATGACTGAAAATTGTATGGAAATGTGTTTAGTTCCGCTATCACCGCTCTCTGTCGTATTGAACGTCAATGAGAGAATGGGATATCAAATCGTAAGGGAACAATTTCCCATAACACCTGCTGAAGCTATGACAATCCATAAAAGCCAAGGTCAAACCTACGAAAAAGTATGTGTTGATTTAAGAAATAATTGCCGTATGACAAAGCCAAAGTTGTACGTAGCGCTGAGTAGAGTAACAAAATTATCTGATTTATATATTCTTGGAAGTTTTACATCACCAAAAAAACCATCAATAAATAATCTATTGGAATTAGAAATAAAACGTCTAAAAGAAGAGAAGTGTCTTAAATTGTCGTATTCCAAAATTATAAAAGGAAACCAAATAAAAATTATTTACCAAAATGTACGGTCACTGAATAAAAATTTGATTAATATATGTTGTGATAAATGGTATAAACAAGCAGATTTATTAATTTTTGCAGAAACACAAACAATTACAACAGACAATTTGACATTTGAAGGATTTAATATTATTTTCCGAACAGATAATTATGATAAACGTTTACCAAAAGGAATAATATGTTTTATTAAGAAAGAGCTTAACGCATTTATTGATGACCATATACAAAAAGATGAAACTATAAATGGACAACAACGTCACATTAACTTGATACGCATAAACATAAATGAGGTGGAGATCATTACCGGTTATAAATCTCCCTCAGTACCTAGAACTATGTTTACGCACGAACTGAGTAATATTTTAAGAAAATCTGTTAGTAAAAAAAAATTATAATAGGTGACTTTAATTACGACTCGTATAATAAAGGAGGATTTTTAGAAAAACATTTAAATGAATTACAATTTAAACGTGCAATTAGTACCGAAGTATCAACTACAAACTTTAATACGCAAATAGATGTAATATTTATATCGGAGGAAATATTAAATTATAGTGCTGGAGTATACGAAACTTATTTCTCAGATTATAAACCTATTTTTCTCGGAGTAAACGAGGAGAACAAGAGACTAATATCAAGTGTAAAAATGTTGGAAAAATTAAAAGAAAATTTTTCGAACAAGAACAAAAATTCAGAAGAACATTTATTCAACGTAATGTCTGAACAAACTAATGAGGCATTTAAGAAAGATAAGAAAGAAAGTGTAAAAATAGCAGATACAGTAGAGATTAATCCATCCCACAGTGGGCCAAGAGCTGGACAAAAATCCATTTTTGCACTTGTTTCTAAATTTATTTTGCAATATATTTTTGTTTTCTTTACTTCTTGAGATAATACTTTCCATAAGCATAAGGTCTTCAATGGTGTTCTTGTTCTCATTCAGTACTGACAATGTAAATCACAATTAAAATTGCGCAACTCTCCTACAGGATATATATGTGTTTATTTTATAATTATATCGTTGAATGTATGCCTTGGGGCTTATTTGGGGAATATTTTTAATATAACTGTTTATTTTTAATGGGAAAAAAGTACAGCTTATACAATAATATTATGAAAAAACTTTGGTTTTTTTATGTAAAACGTAATAAAAAGAAAATTTATCATTTTTCTTTTAATATATTTTGAGTGTTCCACATCGTTCCACTTGGAGACCACGTGCATTTTGTTAGTTGATACTTGAACTTCAAAGTCACGCCTGATTTTTGTGCGCTCACGTGCGCTTTAAAAAATGGCGTAATAGTTAATCCGTTTGTGCCTGGTGGAACATAATATCCTGATGGTCCTTCAAAAATTCATATATTCCACAAAAATAAAGATAGCGACTTCTTTCTGGGCTCATTTTAAAGGTAAGCGTAAGGGGTATATAAAAAAAAATCGCTACTTCATTTCAAAATGGCGGATTTAATGTGGCGGACCAAAATGCTAAATTTTGTTGTATTTACATGCACGTCGGTATATATAAGTTCTTAAGATCGCTGATGACGATTTTGCAATAAAAATTCCAAAATTTAAAATTGCGGATTCAATATGGCAGACTAAAAAAACGCCCGCGCCGCGCGGCGCCGCGCCGTCAGCAGAGGCCAAGCCGCGCGGCGCGGGCGTTTTTTTAGTCTAATCTAGTCGGACGGCAGGGTATATAGAACGGGCGGCTCAGCAAACAGAATTATTAATTCTTTAGAGCAAATAAAGGATTTCTCTATTATTAGAAAACCTTGGTTTTTATTCGGACCTTCTTAAGAATCGACCTTTTAAAACTGCCACAAGCACCTACACAAGAAAGACGTTCTTTTTCAGAAAGTGTTGACAGTTCTTCTGAAGAACGTGATCAAAACAATTCTGATGACGATTAACATTTTCCGGACAAGAGCTTCTTAATGAAATCAAAAATATAAATACTAAGTAAAAACCAGTTTTTTTACACACACACACGCGCACGCACCACACACACACACACACACACACACACACACACACACACACACACACACACACACACACACACACACACACACACAAGCACGCACACACACGCACAAGCACACACACACACACACAGGGATCAAATCCTCGCCACGTCCACGTCGTTGATCCTGGGTAATGCCGAGAGCGGGGATCTAACGGACATTTTTGAGATTAAATTCGAATTCAGCGACCTCAAAAACCCTCTGTAAAAATGCATTTTCTCATTTACATGAGGTTTTGAATTTTGTCCAGCTTTTGATCGGTTTCGGCCCACTGTGCATCCCCACAAACTTTAGAAGAAAACGTACTAGAAAAAAAATCGTGGCTAGATGATAGACCTTTAAATAAAATTATGAAAATAATAAAAAATAACACTCAATTTAAACGTGTTGATGTATTATTTATTACTGGTTTACATTGGGTTAATCCAATCTTTACACCTGATGTTCACATTGTTGGAGGTTGTCAAGCTGGCAACCACTGGCATTGTATTTATTATGACGGTGTAAAACTTCATATATATGACAGTTTGTATTTTGAGACGCACACTTATGACAATCTAACATTAGTTAAACAAAAATACATTAAAAAGAGATATCCTAATTTAACCGAAAATAATGTAATATTTGAAAAAGTCACAAAGCAGCCGGACCTAGCATCGTGTGGTATATTTGCAGCAGCATTTGCTATATCAATAACAAGGGGAGAAAATCCATCTATTAAAAAATATTCAACAGATATGCTAAGAATGCGTAGACATTGTCTAAAGATTATTAAAGAAAAAAAATTACTGCCTTTTCCGGAAGAATAAAAACTTAAATTTAAAAAATATAATACATACAGAATGATACACACTCATTGTATTTTTACATGTTTTTTTATATCAATTTGTAAAAAAATTATGTTTGCAACATCGTGTAGGAACAAGGCATCGTGTCTGAAGAAGACATCGTGTCTGAACAAGACATCGTGTCTGAACAAGACATCGTGTCAGAACAAGACATCGTGTCTGAACAAGACATCGTGTCTGAACAAGGCATTGTGTCTGAACAAGGCATCATGTCTGAACAAGGCATCGTGTCTTAATAAGGCATCGTTTCTGAACAAGGCATCATATTTGTCACAAAGATGAGTGTGTAAACAATATAATGTCTGCACAAAACATCGTGTCTGAAAAAGACATCGTGTCTGAACAAAGCATCATATTTGTCACAAAGACGAGTGTGTAAAAAAAATATTAGAAAATGATCGAATTTCTATATGTATACATATATACAGTAAAAAATATAATGAAAGTATGGAAAAAATATTCAATATTTTTTACTCTGTCTCTAAGAGTATATGTATAAAAATATATATAGTTTTATTTTCTTCTCTGACAAATAAATTCGATATTATAGTTATAACCATAAAAATTCGATAATATCATATTATTTTTTAGTGGACTAGGCCTACAAGGGAAACCACTTAAAAAAAAAAAACGCGTCAACAATAGTACCTCATGGGTGACAAGGAAATCTATTGTCGTAATTTTACAAACGTCGGTTAAATTTAAACCTTAATTTACTCACTATTCATCTATTTCTAAGGGGGACAGTTAGAACATCTCAAGTCTCAATAATTTGTTTAACATTTAAAGAAATAAATTAAAATCCCGAAAAATTATTATAAAACAGAAAGTTAATACGAGAATTACACTGGCAAAATATATAAAAAAATAAATTTGCAAATAAGATTGCAAATGAGAGAAAACAAGAGATACATCGAGAAAGAGAGAAAAGAAAAAAAGTTGAACGAATGAAATTAGAACATCTCAAGTCACAATAATTGAGACTTCAGTTAAAACATGTCAAGTCACAATAATTGAGACTTCAAAAAATGATGTTTTAGAATAATAAAAATTTACAAGTAGAAACTTGCACATTGCTTCCTCATAGCTTTTAAGTGTGCAAGTAAAAACTTGCATATTGCTTCCTCATAGCTTTTAAGTGTGCAAGTGGAAACTTGCACATTGTTTCCTCATAGCTTTAAAGTGTGCAAGTAGAAACTTGCACATTGCTTTTTCATAGTTTTTAAGTGTGCAAGTAGAAACTTGCACATTGCTTCTTCATAGTTTTTAAGTGTGCAAGTAGAAACTTGCACATTGCTTTCTCATAGTTTGTAAGTGAGCAAGTAGAAACTTGTACATTGCTTTCTCATAGTTTGTAAGTGAGCAAGTAGAAACTTGCACGTTGCTTTCTCATAGTTTGTAAGTGAGCAAGTAGAAACTTGCACATTGCTTTTTCATAGTTTGTAAGTGAGCAAGTAGAAACTTGTACATTGCTTTCTCATAGTTTGTAAGTGAGCAAGTAGAAACTTGCACATTGCTTTCTCATAGTTTGTAAGTGAGCAAGTAGAAACTTGTACATTGCTTTCTCATAGTTTTTAAGTATACAAATTAGAAACTTACACATTACTTAATCAACATTTTATTTCGCTTATAAAACTTCCTCTATGAGGAAGCCAAATTAAAAAATATTTACTAATAATTATATATGAAAGAAAAAATAAGCTTCCTCATAGAAGAAGCTTTATAAGCGAAATAAAATGTTGATTAAATAATGTGTAAGTTTCTAATTTGTATACTTAAAAACTATGAGAAAGCAATGTGCAAGTTTCTACTTGCTCACTTAAAAACTATGAAAAAGCAATAAGCAATTTTCTACTTGCTCACTTACAAACTATGAGAAAGCAATGTACAAGTTTCTACTTGCTCACTTACAAACTATGAGAAAGCAATGTGCAAGTTTCTACTTGCTCACTTACAAACTATGGGAAAGCAATGTACAAGTTTCTACTTGCTCACTTACAAACTATGAAAAAGCAATGTGCAAGTTTCTACTTGCTCACTTACAAACTATGAGAAAGCAACGTGCAAGTTTCTACTTGCTCACTTTTTATTTTTATTTTCATTTTTACCTTTATCTTTAATTATTTATACACCCCATATATAAATTTGTTTATCTTGTCTTATTGATTTCACGCGTTTCGAGTATCTCCACTTGTTTGTTATGTTAGCCGATCTGACTTGCGACATACATCTTATTGTCATTTACCATGTGTGTGCTCTCTTGACAAGACCGTTATTTCGGAACCTCTTTATCGTGTGCTGTTTCGTATAAAACGTTGTACTTGATTCTTTGATAATGGCTTTCTGTGTAATGTTCTCGTTCTCTTGACTATCCGGTGAGTTAATCATATTTATTTTTAACAACAACGTCATTATAATTCAATTGGTATTTACAGATTTTGATCTCGTAGTCATTTACAAACTAACATCGTTTCTGGATCTTCCAATCATGAAACTCACTAGAGTATAATGGAGAACTTGATCAAATATTAATTTATATCGTTGAAGATGGCTCAATCCTGAGCCGAAACGTACGGATTGAATGTACAATGAATTAATAAATCAGTAATCTGATATTTCAACGCATCAAGAACCGCGTCGGCTCTCAGTGCCCTTTACTTGTTTGTTTAAAAATTATTTGGCACGAACACAATAACTAGTGCTCCTTGATTTGACTGTGGTTTCTGGTAGTACTTCTTACGCTGAACAAAAAATTATATAGGTCATATAGGGCTAACTGCTCTAGTTTTCGAGATATGCAATATTAAAGTTAAAAAAAAAGTGGTAATTATTCAGTTTACACCCCTATAATGTATCACTTGAATTTTAATGAATATAAGTAATTAAAGTAAAGTAATTTAAATTGACTGTGACTGGCAATATATAACGTCTTTCCGATATGAACATTGAAAAACTGTGAGCCAACTTGGTTTGTCGGATTCACACAGCACTTTTTCGGATCAATCGTCGAGACATTATTAATTTCGACCATCGGTTTTGGTCAGTTGATGTAATTTCTAAATTAAATAGTTTAAATTTTTATTGCGAAAAAATATTACCCCAGCCAGGGTTTGAACCTGGAACCTCCCGTATACCGTGCGGGTGTCGTGCCAATTCGACCACTGGGGCTGTGGTAATATTTATCGCAATAACAACTATAAGATGGAGCACCGATTCTTATGTCGACGGTGTATACGATGTATAATAAACAGAATAATAAATTTCTTTCGCCAGTATATTTAATGAATATAAGTATGTATTAAATCTTCGTCTTACTAAACAGATGAGTCTACAATATACTAAAAATATTAGTACTGAAAAGATTAGCGAGGCCCCGTACGCAAGATAGGACGTTCCATTCACTTGACGTATAGGATTTATATAATATGTATTAAATCTTTGCCTTACTAAATAGATGAGTCTAGAATATACTAAAAATAGATACAGAAAAGATTAGCAAAACCCCTACGCAAGGTAGGGCGTTGCTCCTCTCTCCACAACCACCCTCTCTGCCAACGCCTGTTTCACGACAGTTTTTGTACCAGATTAAGTCTTGTTTTCGTAATAGATGTTGCTTTTGCAATAGAAAAGTGTTATATCAAAGTCGTAGGGGCTTCCCCCTACCCCCGCCGGGGGGCTTCAGCCCCCTGGACCCCCCATTGGAAGCTTCGCCTAGACCTCGCTTTACAACTTAACACCTCGAGGGGGGTGCGGGTGTGGAGGCCGAAGGCCTCCGTGTTAGTACTAGTCTTGCGTTGTTTACATTTTTAAAACGTAAACACAGAAATCTCATTTCTTTTAGTAGACGCTTGTATTCAGTTCTTGAAGAGGTAGTCAGTTACATTCGGACTCTCACATTATGTGTACCGATATTCATCCTCGTCTTCACCCAAAATTGGTGAATTTTTCTTTTCCTTCTTCGTTTCACGACATCGTTTCTGAGAATAAAGTTGCACAAGTTTTTCTCGAAGAGATGAAGATAATTCCATCATCAACATCAACACCGCCTATTTGTTGTGGATTGCCAATGAAAGTCGAAAAAAGTTCTGTGTCGGAATTGAAATGGAGATGGTGCTGTTCAGCTCAACAAGGAAAAGAGAAGAAAGAATTGAAATGTTGTCGCAAAATAATTAATCCGAGTGAAGGAACATTCTTTGAAGGAACTAAGTGTCGAATCGAACTTCGTGAAATTTTTGCGATTGTGATTTGTTTTGTAATGAAAATGTCTATAACTGATGTCACTTATCATCTCCGTTCATGGCGATATCAACAACATAGAGATGAATTAAGTAATTTAACAGTGAGTGATTATTTTTCATGTTGTCCAGAAATTGCGGAAATCATTAGTTCTTATCACATTAAAATGCTTGGTGGTGTGGGAAAAAACGGTACAAATTGACGAAACTTTTTTGACTAAAAGAAGTGTTACAGGGCAAATGAGTATTGTTGTTCTGGGGTTGTATTGCAAAGAAGACAAAACCGGAATTTTTATGAAAGTAGATGGAAAAAGCAAACGTCATTTGTGGCCATACATTAAGAAATTTATCGACCCGAATACATCTATAATATGCACGGACCAAGCGAAACAATATCATGGTGTAGAACAGCTTTTTCTATCCACATGCACTCATCTCACCACTAATCACAGTGTTGGAGAATTTGTAGCTGCAGATAATTCTTTGAATACTATTAATGATTTAGAAAACCAGAATAAATTATTTAAAAAATCAATAATATCTCGCAAATCAACTCAATTACTTTATCAGTACATGGCATTGTATTACTACCGTAAAAACATTTTGGAAAAACAATATCGCTGTGATCTTGGCTCTCAAATAATGTAATTCTTCGAGGACATGGCCAAAGTGTATCCTGGTTACATTGATGGGCAAAAAAGGGACGGACTTTTTTTGAAAAATCTTGAAGTTCTTTCGCAAGATGAAAAAGATATTACTAATATATTGCCACCACTGAAACGTCATCGTGAGATGTCACTCGAGGAAGAATTTGATTTTGGCAGTGACAACAATTCTGATGATGATTCAAGTTTCGATCCATAATGTATGTTATAAAGAGTATATTTTATTTATAAACTGAAATTTTTTTTATAATTGCATACTATTTGTACGACATATATTTATACGATAATATATTATACCTAATAATTTCAAAAAGTAAAGATTTATATTATATTTATTTTGAGCTTTAATACTGCATATCTCGAAAACTAAAGCAGTTAGCCCTATAAGACCTATATAATTTTTTGTACAGCGTAAAAAATACTACCAGAAACCCCAGTCAAATCAATGGGCACTAGTTATCGTGTTCTCCCCACCTTTTGTTGTTGCAATTTTTTGTGGTGACTCTAAACCTACAAGTTTAAATAGTATTTTAACATAGTTTGTTGCTGATATAAATAAGATAATAAATAACGATTTTATAATAAATAATGAACCATTTTCTGTAACATTACATTGTTTTATATGTGATATGCCTGCGCGATGTTTTTTGAAAATGACAAAAGGACACGAAGGTTTTAGTGCATGCGAAAGATGCATAGTTCATGGTTCACGATAATATATTAGATAAAGTTACTACAATCACTTTTTATTATTACATACAGCTTTCCGGATATTGTCCAGTGAACATTTTACAACATATAATAATATTTCAAAAATATATTTATTAAAGTTTTTTGAAGCACTCCCGAGATTATATGGCACAAAATCGCAAATTTTGAACATGCACAACCTTGTTCATGTTGCAGATGATGTAAAAAATTTAGGTTGCAATTTAAATCACATTAATTGTTTCTCATTTGAAAGTTATTTAGGGTTACTAAAAAAGTATATTCGGAAGGCTGATAATCCCTTAGTACAAGTGTGTCGTAGGCTAAGTGAAACAAATAAATGTAATAAGCCTACTATTCCGCCATTTATTGAAATTTTAAATTTAAAAAAATCGAAAAACAATGATAATAATATATTTCTAAGTTAAAAATAAATGGATCTTTTTTGATAAGTAATAAATATCCAAATAATGTTATTTTATTAGAAAATGGTTCAGTTTTCCAAATTAAGAACATTTTTTACAAACAAAATAACTTTCAAGAAATAAAAATAAAAGGAATTCCAGCTAGAAAGACAAAAAATATATATAAATATCCGACAAACTCTCGGAATTTACAAATATTTGAAATTGTTCAATTTTCTTCACATGTACAAATTCATCCTGTTTAGGGTTACTAAAAAAGTATATTCGGAAGGCTGATAATCCCTTAGTACAAGTGTGTCGTAGGCTAAGTGAAACAAATAAATGTAATAAGCCTACTATTCCGCCATTTATTGAAATTTTAAATTTAAAAAAATCGAAAAACAATGATAATAATATATTTCAAAGTTAAAAATAAATGGATCTTTTGTGATAAGTAATAAATATCCAAATAATGTTATTTTATTAGAAAATGGTTCAGTTTTCCAAATTAAGAACATTTTTTACAAACAAAATAACTTTCAAGAAATAAAAATAAAAGGAATTCCAGCTAGAAAGACAAAAAATATATATAAATATCCGACAAACTCTCGGAATTTACAAATATTTGAAATTGTTCAATTTTCTTCACATGTACAAATTTATCCTGTTAACCTCGTTAAACGAAAATGCTTAGTAATAAGTTTAAACTTAGAAGAATGTAAACCGAAAAGAACATTTGTGTTATCTTTGCTACATTAATAAAGGAAATTTAAAACTATAATATTATAGATACCTACTGATTGGTAATTCATTTTTATATTCCAACTTTTTATAACTTATTTTAAAAAGAGATTGAGCAAAATAATTGAAACAGCTTGGGCATTTACGCTTTTTAAGAATTTATATATGAATTTTATATTTATGTTGAAACAAATATACGCATACTTTAAAAATATAAATTAGTAAAAAGCGTAAATAATCGAGCTATTTTAATTATTTATTTATATAGAAAATTTTATGGGATCTAATTGGGATCTATTCCGATTAACCAAATGAAGTTGCGATTTTAATGGGAAACCCAGACAGATTCCATTCGCTCTGCCCAACGTTTTCCTAAAGTTTGTTTATAGTTGGGATAAAAATGGGATTCCCGATTGGTATCGCAATAGTTTATCCTATTTGGGATAAGTTTGGGTAATCTGATCAGAATCTTAGCTATACTTGGGCATGTTTGGGGAATTTCTATACGGGTATTTGCAATTTTTATCCACTCTTTATTTGTACTCGATGTCTGTAAACATTATACATTATATTCATCTTTATCATTAATTTCACAAGTTCATATATCATATGTTTCACATATTTACCTTTAAATAATCCTTTCGAAGAACTTCATAAATAACGCGACTTGTTTCGAAACGATACGAGAAATGGTGCATGCTGGAATTCTCGTAGAATATTCCAAACTTCTATAAGCTTCACCGGTGGCTAAAAATCGCAGTGATACTCGATCTCTCGGCGAGATACACTCTCCTATGTTTTCGTTCTCTAACGTTTGTATTCTGACGTTGTATAAATGGTGTCACCATATCAACAAGTCGATCAAATAAATCAGCTCGCATTCTAAAGAATCTTTGGAAATAATCGCTGTCTTCGAATCTCAATTCTTCGTGCGCTAAATGAATTATCCCCCTCAGATTTCGACTTCTTCAAAGTATCCATTCGCGCGTCCAAACCGATCGGCGGCGTCGTTGCCGTTTAAATACTTCTTGTTCAAGTTTCTCGTCTTGCTCAACAGCTTCGGCTAATAAAGCAAGAACCATCAATTCTTTCAGTTTCCACTTTTTACAAGACATTTTGAATGACATAGCAAGGCTAAAGAAACCTAAAAATGTCATATCAAGTAATTATTGTCACATCGTTAAAATGAGAAATAAAAACTTAATAATAAAATAAAAACACTTAATTATAATTCAATATTAATACCCTTCCAACAATATTAAAAGTATGATGTTTGGATTTATAATTTAACCTCTTTATTTATCTGTACACAATGTTGGTACTAAAATTACGAGTCTAACTTCATATAGCCGACTATTAGCCCAGTCGATAAAGACATTTAAATTGCATTAATTCCGGGAAGCGATTTTTATTTTTTGTCTGTTTCGGAGGGTCATTGGTAGTCTAAAACCGAATTTTCGGGATTCTAACCCTGTAGCGTTAGCCGCCATTTTGATTAGAAGGGTGATTTTGTTTTTATTAAATATCTCGCTTATTTTCAACTTTAGAGTGAAAGTGGTAATAACCAAACTTGTAGAAAATTTAATTCTCTACAATTTTGGTCCTTATTATTTTTCACCTAGGATCGATATTTTGGGTCTTAGACTCGAAAGTGGGGGGTGAAATTTTTTTATTGCATTATCTTGTTTATTTTCAACTTTAGCGCATAAACTATAATAAACAAAGTTGTAGGGAATAAAATTCTGTACAAAGTTGGTCCTTATCCTTTTTCCCCTAGGGTTGATATTTTCGAACTTAAACGCAAAAGCGGAGGAAAATTTTAGTTTTTTTGCAATATATCTCGATTATTTTAAACTTTAGCGTATAAATCGAACCTTACAAGTCAAGATTGTGAGTTGAAAGCCTTGCCACTAGACCACACTTTCAACTTACAAATTTCATACTCCAAATCGATCATGCTAATTACACCCGCTCCGATTTACGATTTTTTGAATTTACTTGGTATAATAAAAAACATCTTTTTCACACCACCACGGGGGTACAATTTATGGCGCGTTTTTTTTTAGCGTGGTATCTCCTGTAGGCTTAATCCACGCATAAATCCTTGGCTTAAAGTTGTAAATCGGAATTATGCAGTTTTTATACGTTTTGACGATGGCCCAGCCAAATTAACGTCGGTGTCTTCTCCTGTTGGTTCTTCGCTAACATCGGGATTGTCGTCTCCAAGTTCAGATGAGTTGGTGTTGAATGTAAATTTATAAGTTCAAAGTGTAGTCTAGTGGCAAGGCTTTCAGTTCACAATCTCGACTTGTAAGGTTCGATTTATACGCTAAAGTTTAAAATAATCTAGAAATTGCAACAAAAAAAAAACGAAAATTTTCCCCCAATTTGGCGTTTAAGTTCGAAAATATCAACTCTAGGGAAAAAAGGATAAGGACCAAATTTGTACAGAATTTTATTCCCTACAACTTTGTTTATTATAGTTTATGAGCTAAAGTTGAAAATAAACGAGATAATGCAATAAAAAAATTTCATCCCCACTTTCGAGTCTAAGACCCAAAATATCGATCCTAGGTGAAAAATGATAAGGACCAAAATTGTAGAGAATTAAATTTTCTACAAGTTTGGTTATTACCACTTTCACTCTAAAGTTGAAAATAAGCGAGATATTTAATAAAAACAAAATCACCCTTCTAATCAAAATGGCGGCTAACGCTACAGGGTTAGAATCCCGAAAATCCGGTTTTAGACTACCCATGACCATCCGAAACAGACAAAAAATAAAAATCGCTTCCCGGAATTAATGCAATTTCAACGGCTTTTTCGGGCTCTATCGACTGGGCTATATAACACCATCTGCATTCAACAGAGGACAAACATCTGGTGATAACTCTATCCGAGAACTCGGACCGGCAATGATTATAACAATGATTATATTATGTGCATGGTGCAACGAACCATTATGTTTTAACTTTTTTTATGATAAATATCACCCTGAAAGCTGTAAAATTTTTCAAAACAGTCGTAAATTTATTGTAAATATATGTTTTTGTAATAAATAATGAATTTTGTATTTATAATTAAAAAAATTTTATTGCCGAGTTCCCCTTGTCAGTGTACCCTGCTCTATTGGGCCATTGAACCCGGTATCAGGGTAATACGACCGCGTTGCTGCATGTTCATATTATGGTTATTGCAAAACAAAATATACGATTAACAGGATCATGGCAGACATTAACACATAGAAGAAGACTGGCTCTATCATCTATCATGTTTGTACAGTCAGTACAACAATTAATTGTTTGACAATGAGAAGTTGTAACTTTAAAATTGTGAAATATGGGCTCTCTAGCTCCGGTCTCCCCTACGTTTTTGTTTTTATAAGTTATGTATTAATATATTTTATAATATTTTGTTATAATATCGTTATAGTATTGTTATAATATATGTATGTTATATAATATATTCCACTTGACATAAGAAATATCAAAAAGTAATTTTTATTTAAAAAATAAAATTGCATTTTAAACTTTACATTTGACTGCGGTTAAAAAAAAAAACTCATTAAACATTGTTCTTCGATCCATCACGAAAATCTATTATCGACATTTTCATTAATATTATCAACTACACAACGTTAACACAATTATCATCTTTATGATATATTCATCAAAATCATTTTTATTTATGAATACAATAATAATGTAAAATACTAACTCATGGTCAGTAAAAAATTTTATACCACGAATTCTTTCTTTTAATAAACCGAATATTTCCTCAACAACCATTCTTGTTGATGACAGCATATAATTAAACTCTAAAAAATTAATTTCGCTTGATTGAAGCAAACGCTAAACAATAGAAAGACGGCTAATATTCGAGCAATAATAGGTTCTTATTTAAAAATAAAAATGTTTACAAAAATATCTCGATACAATGTTTACGTTTCGGCCTTACTTGGCCTTCTTCAGAACAACATAATTTACATATAAAATAATATAAGTAAGGCCCGAAACTTAAACATTGTATTGAGATATTTTTGTAAACATTTTTATTTTTAAATAAGAACCTATTATTGCAAGAATATTTGCCGTCTTTCTACTGTTTAATTAAACTCTGTTGTGGTGTTAAGTGGCCATTGTTACGAAATGGCAGCATAAGCCATGGTAATGATAGATATGCTGAACCAATTGTGAGAGGTTATTTTGAGGAAATAACGTTCCTGTATTTTCACTTGCTGCATTACAAAAAGCAGACTTACTTAAAACACGAGTATCATGTAAAGATCCAGGTTCACCCAATATACATTTGTAAATTGCATTTGAGAATCAACTACGCTTATAGATTTCTAAGAAAATATCTTTTACGATTACAATAATCACTTGCATTTACAGTAGATTTTTCTATGTATATATAAAAATACAGTCAACTGCTCCTAATACTTTTGGAATCCTTTTTTAGAAGAAAACAATCGCATATATATCTTCCAAATATGATTATTCTCTGACCATTTAATAATATCTATTTTGGATAAAATCCAAGCGATTACTCGCCGAATAACTCGAAATACCGATAATATGGAAATTTCAAAGCGATCTGCGATTTTGCGAGTGTTAATGGCACTGTATTGGCCATAAATTATATAAAAATATAAAGAACTCTACTGCTTTCCTGAGATTTGTTTTAACACAAATGAATGTTGCAGAATAGAAGGAGATTATTTAAATTTTATGTAAAACATAATTATAATTGCATATATAATTTATTATTATATTTTCTATTAAATAAATAATTATAAATGTATTTCTATTACAAATTAATTGATAAGTTGTTCGTTCTTTGATCTTGTCTAATCGCAAGTGTTCTTTGAATTCTGAATCTGTCCTAGATTCTACAATTGCCATGTAATTTTTAACCTTTCTCCTTTTCACTCCAGAAGATAAATATTTTATTACAGAAGACAAAAAGCACATTATCTTCATCTATTCAACTACTTTCCGTTGAAAAATTACTTAATTCGCTAACGTTACTGCTTGATAAAGTATCACTATTTATCTCTGCAGTTTCAATCAAACATAATATTATTTTATGCTTTATCGTCTGTAATTCACATAAAAGTAGAATTTAAACAAAATTAATTTAAAATAGAAATATATCCTTATTGAAAAAAATCAGATTAACTCTATAAAAGTTATTGATTACAATATTCTTTATTGTTACGATAATGGTCAATTATTCTCTTCTATCTTTATGCTCTTCTTCTTTCTATTTTGTCCTTTATCTTTTGTTATTAAAAATATATAAAAGTAGATTGCAATTCCAAAGTCATACTTAATCATAATAAGAAAAATGCGAAAACCATAATGCCTTCTACCAAGATTTTCAAAAATTAAACCTACACTTTAACCGTCCCAGCGAAACTTTTACACGGTGTAATGTACAGTGCAATTTAGCGTATCTTGGAAAACACCTACTGTACCATCAGTTTACATAGCGACGACAGTTTCGATGAAATATTTGGTCTATTCATTACGCTAATAAACATACAAAGCGTATATAAAGACGAAAAATAAATTAACATATAAAGAAACAAACATGTCAAACGACTACGGCAGAAGAACATAGAATACAATACGAACAATTGCGTTTTGGTACTTCTTTTCTTATCAAGAATTTAATATAAATTTCAGAAAATTTAGAAATACTAGAGATAAAAAATTACGAAGAAATAAGCAATTTCAAAATATATACTCTCAAAACAACAGGTAACCAACAAACCATAATAATAAAAGAACGGTAACGGTGATGGCTCAGACCCGCGGAATATCTTCCGTTGCAATCGATCGGTATATATTAGATCGATGTCGAATCTTACTTACGAGTAACGAGACCATCTAGTGGTGCTACTCAAAACTACACTCTACCGACAGGAGCGTATGATGCGTTGTGTCCCGTAACTGCCCGCTAATTTTTCTAGACTTATTAACAATTCGATACGATACAGTGGTATATTTCTTTAAAATTTTCATTTACTTACTTATCGCTCGTTCAATTAAAAAAAAGTTAAAAATGGCGCCAAGTATATACCCGTGCAACTTGTACTTAATTATATTTTCTGTGCAAAAAGTCTATCTTTTATGATCCTATAAGAAAAGAACTTTATACAGATAGAAAGAAAAGATTTTGTACATACATGTTTCACATTAGTGAATGGACCATAATTTAATCGCTTTTACAAAAAATTTTATATATATTAAAAACTGTCGCCAACTTATAATCCCGTAAAAATAAATCTTACAAATGTGAGAAAGACATGCCAAGTCTATAAAACATATTTAAGTATCTGAAAGCAATAAAAATATCTAAAGGCATATGCAACAAATATTTGTAATATTGAAATACGATATAAGAATTATAATATAAAATATTATGTAATGCAAAACTGATAATACTAATATTAAATATCTATATACGTATAATCATTATATATAGATTGCAATGTTGCTAAATTATTAAGCAGTTATTAATATCTCTTTCTTACCTTATATTATACATATAATTAATATTCTGCTAGTGATATGTTTATTATTTTTATATTTTCGCATATCGTTGATATTACCTCGAAAAAATCTAAGTAATATCTTTACCTCAAAAAAATCGAAGTAATATATTTGTACCTCGAAAAAATCCAAGTAATATCTTTATTTAAAAAAAAATACAACCCAAGTGACACATCACAAAATTGTGTTACCTTTTATTCAATCCAAGTAATTATCTATAAAAAAAAAGAAATGATATCTGTAAATTGCGCCAATTATAAAGAAAGAATATATATATTGTCTTAAAAAATAATTGTTGCACTACTTTGATGAAAAATCTTTACATTGTGTCAATTAGAAAAACAATGTATAATAACAATTTTATAAAATTAAAATTTTTTATTTAAATCCAACAAGGAAATATAAGATATTTAAACACAAAGTTTATATTTGTATTTTTTAGTGGATATAACAATTTCATAACATTAAAAATTTTTTAATTCAACAAGGGAATAAAAGGTACTTAAACAATACAAAGTTTACAAGTTTATATACATACTTTTTAATAAAATAAAACATTTAATTACAAACAATTACAGACAGAGGTCTGAGAGTTATAAACAATTATAACATTACAAAATAAACATGTTTTATTAAAATTAATACATTTTTCTTGTAAAAAAAACTTTGCGCTGCTAGACCTCGAAATATAATAAAGTACTAGGTCGAGTTACATTAGATACAAATTAAAATTACAAGAAGCTTTTTTTACAATGAAACTTATATACTAAAGAAACGTAATCTTAAACCTACCTCGTATAATCGCTGTGACAACGCGCGCCTCACAAATGTAAACTTATCCTATACTTAATTCTAATTTCACAATATATTAAACTTATCCTATACTTATCCAATACTTAATTCTAATTGTTTTACAATATATAACGGACACCTTACAAACGTTAACTTATCCTATAATTAATTCTAATCGTTTTCACAATATTTAACGCACGCCTTAAAACTTTAAACTTATCCTATACTTAATTATTAGTCGCATCACTCGCCGTTACTGCCCGTATCACTCGCTCGCACATACACACGCTGATAATTATTATTATTACTCCCATTGCATTCTTCCTTGAATTATTTTTATCGTTGTCCTTATTCAGTTGAAATTATAGTACTTTATTATATTTCGAGGTCTAGCAGCGCCAAGTTTTTTTTACAAGAAAAATGTATTAATTTTAATAAAACATGTTTATTTTGTAATGTTATAATTGTTTATAACTCTCAGACCTCTGTCTGTAATTGTTTGTAATTAAATGTTTTATTTTATTAAAAAATACATATATAAACTTGTAAACTTTGTATTGTTTAAGTACCTTTTATTCCCTTGTTGAATTAAAAAATTTTTAATTTTATGAAATTGTTATATCCACTAAAAAATACAAATATTAAACTTTGTGTTTAAATATCTTAAATTTCCTTGTTGGATTTAAATAAAAAATTTTAATTTTATAAAATTGTTATTATACATTGTTTTTCTAATTGACACAATGTAAAGATTTTTCATCAAAGTAGTGCAACAATTATTTTTTAAGACAATATATATATTCTTTCTTTATAATTGGCGCAATTTACAGATATCATTTCTTTTTTTTTATAGATAATTACTTGGATTGAATAAAAGGTAACACAATTTTGTGATGTGTCACTTGGGTTATTTTTTCTTTAAATAAAAATATTACTTGGATTTTTTCGAGGTAAAGATATTACTTGGATTTTTTCGAGGTACAAATATATTACTTCGACTTTTTCGAGGTACACCACGCGTGCTTGGCGTCTTTTTTTTACCTTTTTGTAAAAAGTAATTTTGTACGGATATCATGTCTTTTTGTAATATTACGCATCTTATATGAACAGTATATCTTATTTTTCGAGGTACAAAGGTATTACGTATACCACCCGTTACTTAAGTTTTTTCGAGGTACAAAGATAACTACGTGTACCACTTGTTACTTAGGTTTTTTTGAAGTACAAATATATTACTTCGATTTTTTCAAGGTTTTATAATAACAAATTATAATTCAATATCTTGTAAGTCTGAAAATTAAATTTATTAATAACCAACACTACATTGCATCTCCTTCGAAGATGATGCTTACAAAAAATAATTTTCATGTTCTTATCATATTACTTGAGGTATTTTTAGCACATAACTTTTCTCTGCATATGTCTTTAATAATAATACACATTAACATGTTACGAATATACTGTATCAATCTCACAGGAACATTATCATATAAAAAATAAAATATATATTATATTCAAAAATATAATATAGAAAGCATATAAATATATGTATATATTATATAGACGAAATATATGTTTAATACAAAAACAGAACGTGTATTTTAGATTACTCAGTGAAACAATACTTCTTTTTAGCTGGCGGCCTATTATCTTCATTGTCATCCAAATTTTATCTCTTTTTACTCGAAGTACCTCTACATGTCTTCCAGAAATATGAGATTATATACATATACATACGTTGCATATAAATAATGCTTGACACAATTTTGGCGGATAAATTGGCTAGGACGAGTTATTTCTTTACGATTTACACAGTTAATTGCAACTCTCAACGCACACACTCCTATTTTTTTATTAAAATTACCACCAAGCCTCTATCTTAATTTTGGACTTTGCTTTCTTGCACTTACAATTGCACCATGTTCCTATTAACAGACAGCTGGTCATAAATAGGAGGAATCGATAGAAATGGCTTGGCACAATATAGAAAGATATTCATTAAGCAATATAGGAGTTAAATTGTCGCGTTATAAACATCAACCGTACATAGCTCCTTTTACCAATCTAATATTATATCTTTTAATAATCTTATTTAATAAAATGTGTTTTTTTTCACATTTAATCATTTTTAATATAGTAATATTATATTATAAATATGTGTGTATATATGTATATGTAGGACATTCCGGAAAAGGATGAATCAGCAGTGCCATAAGACAATTTTTTCTTACAATTAGCGGAAATTTAATAAAAATTTTATTAACGAGTTAGTTAAAATTAAGAATTAAAAATAACAAATGCACAATTAGGTAATAAAGAATTGCTCAATTCCAATTTTTATTACAAATACACCATTTTAATATTGTAATATTTATGAGACTATAAATAATATATTTCGTATTCTTCTTTTCCTTTGTTATCAGCTATCTAGATTGTTTGGAATGTTCTAAAAATATTTAGTGGATTTTAATGAATATTTGTTCCATGAATATATATGTACGTGAGCACGTGTGATTATTAAAAAAGAAAAAAATAGTTTATTGATAGCCAAAATAAAAAGACAATGCAGAAAGTTATAGGTACGCGAATTTTAAGACATATATTATTGGAAATTATAACAAATTTTAAATATAAATTGTTATTATCATTGTAAAGTTCTTACATCGATATATATCTTTACTAGGATATTCTTTACATATATACAGAGCGTTACAGAAGTTAAGTTAAACATACTACAGCAGAAATTTACAAAAATTAAATAATAAAAGCAATAGTTTTTTTAAATACAAAATTGAACACGTAGTTTGAAATTTGCCAATTTGGTCAAATTATAAGTTAACATTCATATGATGTATTAATGATTTCTCGAATCCTCGCAGCATATTTTATTTAATGTCAGTAATACGAATGCAAAGTACTCTCTAATTATTTTAGCCAAATTTCAAGCTTATGCTTAAAAATTTACTGCTTAGAATAATAAAAGCTACGTAAATTTTCATTACTTAATTTTTCGCTTTCTGTTGCAGCGTTTTTACACTTAATTTTGCTACACTTTGTACATACATATACACATACGTATTGATATTTATGTAGTAAATAAAACTCTTAAGCCCGACGCAATAATTCTATACAAATACACTGATTTCTTTAGTAGATTGAAGTACTTGACAACAGTTCCCTTTAACAAACGCACAGTCACACTTACTGTCATTGAGCTCAAGTCGTTACAACAATGCTCTTTCCGTTTTACTACATAAACGATAATATTTGTCAGGATGATTTCCTCGCGATATGGACCACCCATCAATATACTTAATAACTACTGCTATATTAAGTATTATATGGTATTATACAACAAAGATGGTTCAGGACTTTTAGACTCAGTTTTACAAAGAATAACGTAATTAAAGGGCGTATGTAATTAAAGGGCGCTCTTTAAAAGGAACACTATTCTGTATAAGAATTAAAAGCTAGAATATATTTGTAGAAAAGAAAAAAACATGTTTACTAATTAAATACGAAAAATATTTTTATCATGTTTTATGAATTTATATATATTTAAGACCGCAATATTATTTGAATTAAATATTAGCCAATGTAAATTTATCTGTTTTAAATGGTGAAAAAAGTTTATATGTGCTGACTTCATATATTTTACTTTTCTCAATCAATTCCATTATCTTATTTGAATCTTTTCGTGGTAGACCTCGAAATTCCTTAGTATTCCTAATCTCTTTTATATGAAATTTAACCCTTTTCGGTCACACTTCCCGAGAATCCCGTAACGGTCACAGTGGGTGAAATAGACCCCAGCGTGTTTGCACGTGTATAAAAAATTGTAGGTGACCTTTAAAAAAAAAAAAAATATCCTGTTGTACTTTAAGTCTTCCTTAAAAAGACTGTATAGGTTTGATTTCCAAAAAATTAATTTAACATATGTAAAGAAATTGTTGAAAAAAAAAAGTCGGAAAAGTGACTCTTTTCACAAAAACTAATGTAACTTTTCCAATTTTTAAGATATTTTAATTTTTCAAACGGTTTTTTCATCCTCAGATGATGCACTTTTCACTGATTATTGCAATTTATGCGGCCGTTCCAAAAGGTATATTTATTTTGAGGTATAAAGGTGCGATTTTTTGCGGAAATATGAAAAAGACATTTTTATGGAAAAAATAGCAATATATTTATGAAAAATGGTTTTAAAAATATGAAAAAAATATATTTACGTTGCAAATTATATATTTTAAATAAATAAAAAGGTTACAATTTTTTATTCGATGCCATAGGCACATTCAACGCATAAATATGCGCGATGCTTGTCGCACATCGGTCGAAGGCAATTGGGACACATGGAGCCCGTCTTTTTATCAGTTCCTTTCGGGCAAACTTGACATCTTTGTTTCCTATCCAATTTTGGGCGGTCCTCTCCAAATGCAGGCCTGTCCTGGAGGTGCAGGACATTCGCAATACCGCATTTGATGTCCTTACGAATTGTTGGTATTGTGTATCGTTCTTGCAGGTGTGCCTTGACCAAATGTAAATATATATATATATATATATTTACACACCTGCAAGAACGATACACAATATATATATATAATAATATATAATAATATAATAATATATATATATATATACACTCCCCCCAAAAATTAAGAGATCAAGAAAAATTGTCTAAAAAATAGGAAAATTTTGAACAGCTATAACATTGTTTAAAAAAATGGAAATCTAAACTTTAAAAAAAGGTTTTAAAGCTTGAAATCTCTACTTTCGAAAAGTCACAGGTATTTTTCATTTCCTGCAATTCTGGTAATTTTTACATGCGGTAAACGACGAGCTCAACAAAATGGAAAATTTTCTTCTCACTTTGTGGACGTGTCACATGCACAAAGAAAAACCTAAAAAATGTTTCGACTTTTTCATGTTAAAGCCTGAAGTTTTCCCTGCAAAATCTTTTTTTAAAGTTTAAATTTCGATTTTTTCTTACCAAGTTATCGCGAATTGAAGAGAAAATGGTCATTTTCACTTTGATCGTTCATAACTCCGTCAAAAATCATCGTACAGCAATTTTCAAAATGGATTCTTAAAGCTGAATCTCTGCTTTGTAGTATGGTATACTGGCCAAATTTTTTCTTTAACTCGTGGACTTGTTACAAATAGGTGAAAATAACGTAAAAATTCGGAGTTTTTCTCTTTTTTACTTAAACTTTAAAAAAAGTTACGCAAAGTGAGTAAAAAAATTTTATCGACTGAAATTTTTGTGCCTCTTAGTACCCCAAACTTGACAAAAAATCACAGACTTGTTGTGATAATTTCTTTATAGTGATCCGTACGTTCAAAATGATCGATGCGTATAATGTGTTAAAAGAACAATTGATTTGCTTTGATAAACAAATAAGGAAAAAGTAAAATTTGTGCAGAAAAATCTTTCCTTCGCTTTCTAGCATAATCTTTCGACTGCCTCAGCATAAAATTTGGAAAATGCATTGCTTTACGCCGTTTCCAAAATTACCGCCGACATCAGCTTCACCCAAAGCGCACCACGTGGAGGTTGTACGGTCGGATTTGCGCTTCATTGTGTGTGTATGTGTGTGTGGGATATGTACGTGTACGTGTTTGCATAGAGGTAAGACCCCGTGTAGGCAATCGTTTTGTATTGATGCACGATAATGCACGGCCTCATACTGCTAGGGAGTAGGAGGGAGTCACCGGTTCTGGATAACTTGTAGGCGAGGGGGGAGCGGGGCGAGGGGTTTCGGCGGCGCGGGGTACTCCATGCCCGGTGGGCGCGGGGTCCGCGGGGCAAGGGAGGGGAGCATGCACTTATGGCGAGGGGGGTCTGCGGGGTAAGGGAGGGTGGCGGCCTACAGCGTGGTCCGCGGGGTAAGGGGAGGGTGGCGGGCCTACAGCGTGGGTCCGCGGGGTAAGGGGAGGGTGGCGGCCTACAGCGTGGGTCCGCGGGGTAAGGGGAGGGTGGCGGCCTACAGCATGGGTCCGGGGAGGAAGGGGGAGGGTCTTAGGCGCGCGCTCGTCGGGGGGTATGTTTCTAAATGCTGTGTCTTGCCCTGCATAAGCGATCATTGATATAATTTACGATCAATTATAGTGACGTTAATGTCCTCTTCACTTTCTAGAAAGAGATGTGTATCCTAGATTATGTTTCTTTCAAGTATGCACGTGCCGTCTGCATCTTTTTGCTCGAAAGAGCCCTTTGTCAGGCCATGCCTTTGCGACTATAAAAAATAGCGCGAGCGCCGGTGACAGGCTGCTATAATTTTACGATCAATTATCGCGACGCCGATGTCCTCTTCATTTTTCTAGAAGAAGAAGACGTTTTATCGACGAGCATGTCATCATTCGACACGGACATTTCGTGACCCCATTCGGCTAAAATTTTGCGAGCGCATACTAGTTTTAACCGTCGCGTTTTTCTTCATTTTTCTAGAAAGGGTCGTTTTTTTTGGAGTCATGTATTGTGCAGGATCCTTCGACCTATTATTTACTCACTAAAGATAGTATGTCTCTACTGGATGGAAATTGATCACCGACCTAAATCTTTATTTTAACTCCTATGATTGTCTTCCACATGCGAATGGAATAAGATCTCAAATGCTAATAAATAGTAAATGTCGTAAATGTCAAAACGCATTGTGTTCTCTACTCCAAAAAATTTTTCTTGGCTGCCATGACTGTCTTCTTCATAGTGTCCAAGCCACCGAATTCGCAGAGTCTTCTCAGCTTTTACACGGTGCAGTTTAAATTAAAGTAGTTCTGTAAAAATTAAAAAAAGTGAAAGCTATAAAAGTTACAAAAGTTGCAAAATAATGGAAGGACAAACATTACGTAGAAGAGTACATACAAATTCGATACCCAGTCAGAGGAGTAAGTATATTAAATACAACATTATTTAATATTAAATAATATTTCCTAAAAATGTAAACTAAAAAATATTTCTTAAATTAACGATTGTTTTAATTTTTTACAGTGGATATGGGTTGGAAACGTGCCTCAACAGGAGGTATGGATAAGGAATATGGTGAGAGTGCGGATTCCTCGCGAGCAAGTGTGTATAAAAATGGCATTTTTCATATATTTATATGAAAACAGCTTTTAAATTTTGTATTTCTTTGTTTTCAGCCCCAGGAAGTATGGATAAATAATATGGTGAGAGTGCGGATTCCTCGCGGGCAAGTGTGTATAAAGAAAAATGACATTTTCATATATTTATATGAAATCTTTTTAAATTTTATATTTTTTTTTGTTTTCATCAGCCCCAAATACTCCGCGAGGATATAGAAATCCCGGGGTATACTAGCCTTGAGCGGCAGCGGTGGGTCCGCTATTTTAGAAACATCGACCAACGAGAAACGAAGAGATGTGGGATTGCAGTGGCAATGTTGACATCTTCGATCTGAGAAATTATTTGGTGAAGAAGAGCTGATAGACGACGAGCAAGAAATATGGGGATAAAAATTAAATATAATTCTCGACAAAAATGTAATTTTTTGAATAAATGTTTTATATATGTAGGTATAAACTAGTGTTCTTTCGTCTATCTTCTATTTACCGCCCTCTCTCTCGCTCACCTTCCTGCCTATGTCACCGTTCGCGTTCTCTTTCTCCCGCTTGCGTCGAGTGCGTCTCCCTTTGGTTCAACAAAGGGTATACGGCCCGACCGTAACAGTAACCATCTCTCTCTCCCTCTCTCACGTCCCTTTTAAAAAGAAAGAAAGAGAACGCGTAGCTCCCGAGACTACAAGAAATCTCAGAGCACAAATATTAAATATATAAGAAACATTAATACAGAAAAAAGAAACAATATTTTATTAAATTTTTTAAATTATAATAAATGGTATATAATCATGATTTAAATAAGAATAGAGGAGAAGGAGGTAGAAGGAAAATTAAATCAGTAAAAAATAATTTAGATATATGTTATACATTTATTCATGTTAACCTACTACATCAAAAGATTTCTCTCTCGATGCATAATACATAATGTCCATCCATAGCATACGCTATTAGTTCGCAATCTACAATTGACGTTTGATCGTAATAGCTGCGCAAGAAACTAAAGGCGTCGCATTTTTCGGCAATACTATTTCTTCGTAGAATTACTTGCAAAATCGGTAAACTTCTTATCTACATCTCTCGCAAGCTGATATAGCTCGCGGAAGACATGCTCGACGCAGTGTTCGAGCGTGAGTAAAAAGAGAATAGTTGCAGGTTTCATGTACAAATAATTATTGCGCGATGACAATTTTACAAGTTATCGTCACGCATTTGTACAACTTCGAGTATTAGATCTTGAATAGTCAGCGACTGACCGACAGTTGACTGCACGAGTCGCTCGACATCCATGCGTCTATCGATGAGCACCGTCCACGTTCCATGATGAATCGCGATTTTAAAATCCTCGGTTGTCGCCAAGGACCAATTCCACAAAAGAACCGTGTGGAGGTCTCACGCTGATCCCAATGTCCAAATATTTGTGAGCTGTAGGTGTCAATGCAAATCGTCTGCTCAAGATACGAGGCGTATAACGAGGTTTCGATTTATCGAAGAAACTGTAGAAAAAATTAAAATAGATAATGATTTATGGAAAAAATAGGTTTGGAAAAATATATGCAAAGTAATACTTACGTATTAGACTGGTTCGATGGAGTTTCACAAGAAATCGGCACGTAATAATTCATTCTTGTGCTGCTTCCCGCGCAGGGAGTACATCGCTGTTGGTTACAAGATTCGAAACTGCTTCCACACGGGTGACTGATGCAAGACTGAACATATCTGAACATGTAACGATCGCGTACGACTCTTTGGTATCAAAATTATAAGGGAAGGGAAGGGATTATTCCCCTTCCTTTGGCATTTCAAGCACCAATGTCAGCGCTGCTTAAGTAGAAGTTATTAAAAAATTATAAGGGAAGGGGATGGGAAGGGGATTATTCCCCTTTCTTCAGCATTTCAAGCACCAATGTCAGCGCTGCTTACGTAGAAGTTATTAAAAAAATTCTAAGAAATGGAAGGGAAGGGATTATTCCCCTTCCTTCAGCATTTCAAGCGCCAATGTCAGCGCTGCTTACGTAGAAGTTATTAAAAAAATTCTAAGAAATGGAAAAAAGTAAACGTTATAAGAAACGCAAAGAAAGCCAACGGATCTTTCAAACATCTGTTAACCACTAACAACTAATGGGGGAAGGGGAAAAGGACATAAAACATTGTAAAATTCATATAATTATTTTTTTTTAATTTCAATTCTTTCTGGCGTGACCACCAGTTAAATAATTTTTAATACATTTGTAATGCGCAATTCTTAACATGTTTTCCACATTGCATAGTATTGACAACATCTAGATTATTTAAAGATTCAGTATCTTCGTAATCCGCATCCAGAGTCTCGACGACTAGGTTTTCTCTCGGATAATTCTCAAGCAGATTTACCAGCCATTCTCATTTTTGACATCCCTTGACGTACACGAGAGTCGACATCTTGTCATCCTCTTCTGTACCAAGCACGACCGATATAATTAGGCGTTTAGCCATGCTGTACGGCACGTTTCCATCTTGCCATCGTAATCCATGGTCAATGGCACGATACCCTTATCTAGGACAATGTCGCGATGATTTCATCAAAACAGGTGCAAATTGTAAATTTCACATTTTTTTCGTATAGCGCCGATGCACGGCTGCTTCGGTTATACAGAGTAAATCCGCATCTTACCTATGTCTCCTGTTCGCATCTTCTCCCTCACTTGCCTATCTCTCAGGTGTTCTCTTCGCATTCCTCTTCGCATTCGCATATCTCTTCTTGTTCTCTCCCTCGGTATTTTTTTAATATTTTAATAATTTAATTTAATAATTATTGACTTCAATTCTTTTAAATGTATATATCTTACTTATTACAATTAATCTATACCTTACTAATTATTATCATTAAAAAATATAATATACAAATGGTAATAATGTTATAAAATATTTAAATATAATTTTAATTTAATAATTATTTACATTCTTTGATGCATATTATACTTATTACACTTAATCTACATCCTACCAATTATTATTTTAATAATTGTATTAAATTATTTTGCTAATAATAATAAATCTTACTACTAGGGAAAAAGCAGGAAAACAAATACATTAATAGAGTTAAGTACATTTTTTTAAAAATTTGTTCTCATATATTTTACGTATAAGAAACAAATTTGAAATAAAAACAATTTTTAAATTGTATTTTTTATTAATTTTTACTACACTTTGGGTTCAACATGCATTCCAAATAATATTTGTAAATTGAAGATATCGTCCTCACCGCTCTGCCCCCATATTAGCTCGTTAGCCTCGCGATTAATTAATCTGAAGTAGCGGGTCCATCTTCGTTCTTCATATTTCATACATCCGCGGATTCTTGCGTCTCTGACGTCCTCTATCGCTCTTATTGCGGTATGTCTCCTATTTGTGTTCTTTCTCTCGCTCGCGTACTCTCTCCCCCGTGTTCTCTCTCGCTCTCGCTCGCGTATTCCTCCTCACTCGCCTATCTCTCGGGTGTTGTCTTCGCATTCGCCTTCTCCATCATTCGCCTATCTATTTGTGTTTCTCTCACTCTCATCGCGGTATTTAATTATATTAATATTGTAGTAATTTTAATTTATAATAAATAATTCATTACTAGGGAAGGAAGCGGAAAAAAAGAATAATAAATACATTTTAAAAAATAAAGGACATTTTAAAATAAATTTATTTTTTATATTTTTTTACAAGAGAACTCTCTCGGAAGCAAACAAATTACTTCCGAGTAAAAGATTATTCCTAATATTATCCATAAATTTCCAAGAAAAAATGAAATAACAAAACTTAAGAAACAATTTAAAATAACTGAATTATTTTATGCTTAACTAAATTAAACAAATTTCTAATTTCTTCTGTTTTCTACATTATGTTAAATATAATTCTTTCTTTCACAATTTTCTAACAATCTCCTCGAATCTTTCAAACAATTCCTCATAATCCTAAATATCGTTCTACACATTCTCGACACTTATGTGCAGGCCTTACACACATTAGCACCTTCTCACAGTTATTGCACCGTCTTCGCGCAAATCCAATGGGCCGCCCTCGAAGCGCGTAGCACTCCTCACATAGTCGCACGCGCGGGATAGCCATCTCACATGGCTGAACTCGAGTCCGATAATGCATATTTTAACAAATAAATATCCTTACAAATTGTAATATCGGTTGGGTAGTCCCCGAGGCCGGACCCCCGTCCGACAACGTAATCTGCACATCTGCTATTGTGGCCTCATTTCTATATATTTAAAATTTAAAAAACGTTTTATAAACCTACC